>VYZP01039230.1:0-15551 GCA_013400635.1 Hypocryptadius cinnamomeus | reverse complement strand
CGCGGGCCGCCGGCAGCCCCGTCCTGCCGCGCCGCCTCGCCGCCGCACAAAGCCCCGGCCAGCACTTGCTGCGTGGGGTTATTCCACCCCAGGAGCTGGACTTTGAAAAAGAGGCATCCTCTCGCTTCTGTACAAGTCCAGGCTTCTTTGTTTCTGACTTTCCTCACGTCTAGAAAATACACTACATCTATTCACTCTGAAACCCAGCAAGCCATTTACCAATTCTCCTCCTTGAGGCCCACATTTGTTTTCTTTTTTGCTTCCTTCTAACCCCTTGAGGAAAAAAAAAAAATCTTGGCTGGCCCTTCTCTGCTTTCCTGGCTTGAAAGCCAGGAATGAAATGAAAACTTCAGCTGCAGTAATGATATGCTGCCTCCTTCCAGCCAGGAGGAAAAATCTTTTTTGAATCTCCACAAGGGCAGGCGGAAATTCATAAAGAGCTAAAGCTTTTTATCCTACATCAAAACTGTCTCTAGCCTTTACCAAACTCAGCAAGATCTATCCTTTCCTTCCAGATTGTTACCCTTGACTAAGGCTCAAGAATAGAGTAGTGATTTTAAGCTCTTTGGGACAGGCAGGAAGCTGGACAACATTTTTGGGTAAAATTAATATTTTGGAAGACAAAAATAGAAATAAAGTTCATAAAATGGGACATTCACATTACTTGCATTAGCCAATTTGAGTTCTGTTTTCCATTCTTTCTTGCTGATAGGGTTGCAAGTAATAAATATATGTATGGAAGCAATCCAGTTTTGTTTAATTCACTGGCATTGTCTGAGGAGCAATGAATCATGTCAGAGATTTAAAGGGATTACTGATAGAGAAGAGTGTAACCTTTCTTCCAATACAACAGCTGTTCTGAAAAATTTCCATAATAACAGTTGCTTTTAATTATATAAAGAATTGCAAAGCCTTTTTAGCTTCATATCAATAATGCAGCTTTGATTCAAAAGTTGCTAAAGAGATAATCCTCAGCCTTTTTTTGTCAGGGCCAGTTTGTGAATAGCAATGATTTAAATCCCAATGTAATTTTTTTTTTTTTTCAAAAGAAGGAAAGAATGGTCTTTATTTCCTTGGATCTTGGACTGAAAAATTACTAACAATGCTTGGAAAACATTATTATGATAAGAGTCCTTCAAGAAATGCTACTGATGCCTAAGCAGACACAAGTAAAATAAAAGGATCAGAAGTATGGCACAGATACGAGGAGAAAAATAAGTATTTTAAAATATCTAGTCAAACATTACTGATAAGAATAAATAATAAATCTCTATATCTAGAATTGGTGTGTTTTACTAAAAAAGGATTATTTTTAGCAATTTTCAGAGCCCTGCCAAATCAGTAAAAATTGCATTTCTTTATCTTCCACTCTTCCTGCTTCTCTCTGTGATTAAGCACTGGCCTCTGACTGCTTAATGCTTATTCATTCCTCATTTTCTGGGCAGATCACTAGTTTGTGAAGATAATTAGAGACCCCTGCTATTCCTTCTAAGCCTGGAATCTTTAGACTAATTAAAATGGAGTGCTGCATATACACATGATAAAAGCTTATAGCAAGGTACTAAGAATCATACTATTTGTGTCACAAAAAAGTAAAAACTCATTGCATCTGCTAGGATAGAGCAACATTTTTGCTATGGTCATCTTTTGTGGTTTAAGAATTGTATTCTCTAATTTAGTACTCTCACTGAGACACTCCAAACCACCTGCTACTCCCTCGCTTCCCCCTTCCCTCCCCCCACACTTTGCAGAGGGTTGGAGAGGAGAACTGGAGGCACAAAAGGCAAAGATCATGCATGGATTGAGATAACAATTTGCTGGAAACAGCAATGAGATAAGAAAAAAAAAAGGAACAAAAATAAAAGTAACAATATTAAAAGCAAAAGCTTACAAGAGAGAAAGTGATTCACATGCAAAAATGCTCATCATGGTGCTCAACTGACCGAAGCCATGTCACCCCAACCGCTCCCTCTGGCTCGGGACCAGCAGCACCCAACTGCTCCTTCCAGAGGGCCCTTCTCCTTGGAAGAGTCTTTTCCTCCCACCCTTGGCAATGACCTGAGGTGGTACAGAATGACCTCTGGTCCTAACCATGTCCCCTCCAAGCTACTGCAAAAATTAACTCTGTCCTGGCCAGAATGAGGACACTCTCACTGTATTTTGCCCAGTCACTTAAAATTTATTTTGTTCTGTTATTACAGCTTCATGAAACTTCTAATACTATCTATGCCTTGAACAAATATTATCCTAATATCTTCCAATATAGCATTAAAGTATGACATTTAACATCTAAGAAAATATGGTAAATTCTCCATCAGGATCATATTCTCCTAACTTCTTTTCTTTTTCCTTGAGGTGTTAATCTTTAATGTAAAACATATAGCATAAGTGAATACACCTCAGAGCAGTGCACATATAAATGCAATATAGGCAAGAAGGCTACAAAGAATTTTTCTGCCTCTCTCCAGATACCAATTTTCTCCTTTCATCTGTTTTAGCATGTAGATAGCCTAGAGATACTGCTGGACACCTTATCTTAATGAGCTTAAAGACTTTACCATCTGAATAAACTAGTGGAAGCTCTAAATGTTTTCTTTTCTCCTCCAGACAAATGAAGTAACTTTTATTGAATTTGGGATGAGCCAATATCTGTCAACAAAACAAGGGAAACTACTGGCCCTGAACTGTGTCTCAAGATGCAGTAAAGTTATGACAGTGTTCCTAAATTGCCAAGATTGTTGTCTGTACTTATCCCATGAATATCCAGCTTCAGTAACATCTGCTGTCCCCACCCTGAGGCAGTTGCACATTGCTGTCATATTGTTTCTTCAAATGAAGTTAAACTATGACTGTAAATTAGATGATGCAGTTCTGAATGGGTAGAGGCATCTATGCTGACAGATTTGAGTATCTAAAAGCAACAAGAGTATGTATCTGGGAAGGGACTAAGAACCTTTAAGGAGTTATAGCTTTCAGTACAAACTTATAAAGTAACTTTTTTCTTTTCAATTTTTTCCCAAACATTTTATTTCTGAATTTAAGTAGGGTCTAAGTCAATTCTACTCCAATGCTAATTTATAGAAGAGACATTCAGGAAAGAAATTTTAAAGGCATCATTTGTGTACTACAGTCAGCATCTCTGAACAAATTCATATATTTTTGGATCTTTCTCCAGTTTTGCTTACTACTACAAAAAACCCCTCACTTAACTAAACTCGTAGCTTCATATCATCAGTGAACTTGCTGAGGAGACATTCTAATTCTTCTGCCAAGTCTTTTCCTAGGAAGCTAACTTGTGCTGTAGCCAATTATCTCCACCTAGAATGTGCTCACAAATCAAGAGTTGATACCATTTTGTCTATACCTCATACACAGGTGGAATTGTTTAACCACCTCTACATATCTTGGTTTTGGAGTGTGCTCCAGGAGATGTAGTTTCTTGTAATGGTCACATGGTCAGTATTGGTCAGCAATGGTGAGGAGTGTAGGCTCACTTGGAGTGGTCTCTGCAAGTCTCTCTCCTGCTGGCTTAAAACAATCACACAACAAAGAACTAGGTTCAAAGTGCTTCATACGATTTGAAGCAGCATATGGACTGTTGATCTGGTGTCAGCAAAGGAACTGTCATTTTCACTGAATTATTAGGTACACTGATGGAGAAAAGAAGAGAAATCTTTTAGTAAAACTTTTCAATAAAAAAAAAAAAAAGCAGACGGATACAGAATACTTAAGAATATAACTTATTAATAACACCATTAAAACACAGATTAGCTTCCAACAAGCCAAAATCAAATTCACAATCTCAAACGCCCCTGTCACAAATAATGGCAAGATCACAGCCCTAGATCAGAATATCCTTCCAGATTTAACTCTATTACAAAATGTAAAGTTTGAGGCGGCTATGTTCAGAAGTCATATGTTGAAAATTATATTTGGTAATTCCAGGCTAATGTAAATGATTAAACTAAATCTATCACCTTGGTGATAGTCATAGCTCTAGTGAAAACAAAGCACGTTATGAAAAGAAAAAGCACTCTGATAAGAGGAACAGCTCAGAATAGTGTCTTTTCTAGTCTACTGCATACTTTCTTAGGAAAGGTCTAGGATCAATTTTCTCCACTTCCCAGGGGAAGGAGGCACCACTGATTGGATTGCTTCAGCAGCTTAAAGAAGCTGCCACATTCTCTTTTTTTGGAAAAAAGAAAAAAAAATTAAAAATGCTTTGCTTGGATTTCTAACCAAAGGAGCTGTTCCACTGCTGTGAATCCAGACTGCAGAGGCATCCAGGAAACTCCATTGGCACTTCCTGGCTCAGCATACAACTGAGTCATATTCTCTGACATAACTCCCCCCTTACACTGGAAATAAGGGAAATAGGTGTCTGCTTGAAGGTTCACAGCAGGGTATCCAATAGAAGGAACTGCTATTGTTCGCTGTGTGGCTAATGGAGAGAGAGACCTAATGAAGCCCTTGCTCTAAATCACTGTCTGGTGAGGTGCCTACCTATTGCCACTGATCACTTAGAGAGTTCACAGTTTCCATTACCTTAGATATATAGTATAGTTGATGGACCTCGATTATTACTGCATTTTAGGGAGTGTGAATAGCTTGCCTGTCTCTTTTTAATCCTAACTCCCTCTAGTGGATTTAACCTTTTGGTCTGAGCAGCAGAAAAATTCAAATTTAAGAGAGATTATTTCTGCTCCCCTCCCCACTGCCAAGCAAAGTCCAAGAAGTTAATACAGAATGAAGATCTCTTTGGAAAGAAGTATGATCTTCGGTGCTTGAAAGCAATCCATATCTAATTCCTGACTGAAAATGGCAAAATTACTTTGCTGAAAACTATCATGCCAAACTAGCCCAGATTTTCCAAGGTGCTGCATTTTTTATCTCTAGGGAAATCAAGGATTGCTATTGAGATAAAAAGCTATTGTTTCTAAAAGAGTGGTCCCTTGTTTACAGCCAACCAGTCATTGACAGGTGAACCTGTCATACTCTTAATCACTACCCAGGGAAATTCTGGTAACATTGTGACGATATTGAAAAACAGTTATTTTAAAAAATATAATTGCAAACATAATTAAGCAGTTTGGGGTTTTTTTGCATCCTCTATCTGTCTAATTTGAAAGCATGTCCCTCTCTGGAAATTTCGAGTACAATATATACTTCTAAAAGTATCTTTCTCTCTTCTTTAGTATATGAGTTGGAACCCTAGGAATATGCTTATCTGTGACCCGTTTTCAATAGGTAGAAATTAGGACAGAACTACTAAGTCTCAACTATCCCTTTTACTTCCAAACCATTAATCCATTAATTACTCCATTTTGAACACATACTCCCATGTTCAGTGAGAATGGTATGTACACTGTAGCATTTGTATGGCTGCAAAAATGAAATAAATGCAAGAAACTCATACTAAAGCTGTTATTCACAATTTGGTTAATAATTTTATATTGATACTTCACTGCAGTTCCCAAAGAATCTCCTTGATCTCTATCTTTACAATAACTGCAGCTGTAAAAACAAAGCTACAATAGTATAGGGGTTTTTTGTAAATGAAAGTAAGACCTCTCTACTAATAAAAGAATCCAAACACTCATGTCATTATTTATTTTCAGATAACTGACAAAAATAATTTGACCATGTGTCTGTAAAAACTATGCATGACCCTCAAAAATCACTGGCAGACCAGGAATTTATAACCAGAACACATTTCCTGGACAGTGCAACTATTTGGATTAATTGCATTAAGAGACTTAATTTTGAAGGATTTGGGAATGTTTTTACAAGGTTTAGGAAGGATTTCATTGGGATTACATGATGAGCAATTTTGAGTGTGCTTAACTGTTCACATTAACTCTCTAAGCAACCATGAAATGGATCAATCACCGCTGATTATTTATTCTTATCCAAGATTTTGTCACTATAAAGGGAATATCTTTGTAGTTCAGTGTATACTTCAACCAGCCAGTAGAAAAAAAAACCCCTATGCTTTAGCAAGGATCTCTGTGCTGATGTTCTTTGTACTGCTGGATTTGAACAGAGTGTGCTTGTACTCTGCATATTTCTGTTCTCTTGTGTTGCCTTCAGAAAAAATGTAATTTTACTATTTGATCTAAAATGATATTTAAGTTGGTCTTCATTTAAATTGATCTATATTTGCCATATGATAATATTACTTGCCAATACCACTTTCAAAGCTCTATTAATTTAACTTAGGTATTGAAACCGAGCACCAATATCCTAAGATTTTTAATTCAAGGGAGAAAATATGCATAAATGAAAAAGTTTTAGCAGTTGCTCTACTTGCACCAATTAGCCACATCAATTTTATGCCAAATGGGACAACAAGGTAGGGAATTAGGGCTTCTATATAAATTCTGGAAACCTGAATTAAAAAAATAATTGTATCCTTTTTATATTTCTGGGAAACCTGAAGTTTTAGAAAGAAATCCACTTCTCTGTGTTTATTTTTTTTCTAATGAGATCACAACTGCATTAATATACCAAAACGAGAGTGTCCAATGCTGAGCACACTGTTGTATGCTATTATCTGAAGATAAATATGCAAATGCACAAATAAACCAAGAAATGATGCCTGCAAACCCCATTGGGAAAAATAACAGAGGCAGCTGTGCACAGAGCTCCAAGAACACAGGTCAAATTTATGAGCATATGTAGATTTACCCCATTTTTGTTTCAAAAACAAATTTTATCTTTCACTGCAGAAAATTTGTGTTACTGGCTATATCAATTATTGTACAGTAGAAGAGACTGATTTTGTTGATTCAAAGGCAGTCAGAAAGTAAAAAAAAAATAGTCAAATGTTAAACTTATACTTGAGTGAGATTTATGTGCTTGTTTGTTTGTTTGTAATTTGCACATTTAATTACCTGTGGGAGAGATTCTTGTGGACATCGGATTTTTCAAAATCAAAATAAGGTGTGAACAACTATTGATGGAATTACCTGCCAAGAAATATTAAATTCTAATATAGAACTCTGGAATAAATTTAATGTTGTTTTTATTTTTTTATATTTTTGTATATTTAAAACTTGCCTTGTAGCCTGGTAACGTCATTGTTGAAACTGAATGGCAGCAGCTGCAATTTCCTGACTCAAGGAAATACTTTTACACAAGCAGCTAAGACTATTCTATTTGGAATGCTGTAAAACACAATCAGCTGTATATTTCTCACTTGGCTACACTATTAGATCACTAAGAAATTATATCAGCAATAATATTGTCCAACAACTGTTCTTCATTCAGCTGTTGTCATTTAGGTACTTTTACCTATACACTATCCTAATTTAGAGTTCAGCACTGGTCATTTGCTACAGAATACAGAACAGTCAGACTGGTATATTACAGTGCTATTACCTCTCTTCCCTTTGTTTCAAATATATTATTAAATGTTTTTATTATAGCAAAGAAATTCCCAAATGTTTGTCACCACCAAACACTTTAATATGAATCTCACCAACAACAGATTGTGCATACCTTCAAGTCAGCTTTTAGTGGAATAAAAGTGCATGCAAAAGGTGAGTTAATGGAGAATCTCTGGTTAAAACTCATGTACATAAGTGAAAAATGGCTAGAGAACCTAATTAATGGTTACTATTGAAACTTCTGATTCATCTGCAGAATTTGATGTGGAATTGAAAACCCAATCTGCTGTAGCACACTGCAGAAACCATCGACTGAAAAATATCCAGGTATGAAACGAAATCCCTTATCATGAAAAACATTCTATTTGACTGCCAAGAGACAGCAAATATTGTCTGTGCTTTTAAGGTACTTTAAATATTAATATAGACACCTGAGTTCAGTATCAATTTCTAATTGCTTGAAAGAATAGTGAGGCAGAATTCTAGAGCAGCGCAAAAATCACTTTGGCATGCCATTTTTTAACATTGCCGATTTCTGACTCATGAGCTTAATTCTCTGACTAAAAATTCCCTTATTGTCTTGATTTTAAAAGATCACAGCAAAAATTCCACTGAGAAAAAGAAAAAAGGCATCTGCAACAAGGGTAGCACACCAACTTCAGCCAAAAATGTGAATTATATTTTATTTCAACAAACATAATTTAGCCTGATTTATCCACTTCCCTCCATTTAAAAAAAGAAAAAAAAAGTTCTTTTAAGTAAAACACATTTTGATTGAACCCAGACAGAAGAGTAGATACAGGTTGTGTATATAATAACATCGAGTGGTTTTAACCAGTGTGAGTATTGACTCACTAGCCCGGCATTGGGAAATAGTGTCCAATGTCCTACTTTCCAATGCAAATTCCCGCAATTTTCTTAGAGCTCGCAGAGNGGACACGGACACGGACACGGCCGGGGAGCGGCCCTGCCGGCCCGGCCGCCGGGACAGGGCGGGGCAGCTGCCTCGGGCAACGGGGCCCAGCGCTTTTGCTCGTGGCTGTCCCCGGTGGTAAATGCCGCCTGGTGTGGGTGAGAGCAAGCGAGCGGGCAGGAGCNAGCTTTTAGTGGAATAAAAGTGCATGCAAAAGGTGAGTTAATGGAGAATCTCTGGTTAAAATTCATGTACATAAGTGAAAAATGGCTAGAGAACCTAATTAATGGTTACTATTGAAACTTCTGATTCATCTGCAGAATTTGATGTGGAATTGAAAACCCAATCTGCTGTAGCACACTGCAGAAACCATCGACTGAAAAATATCCAGGTATGAAACGAAATCCCTTATCATGAAAAACATTCTATTTGACTGCCAAGAGACAGCAAATATTGTCTGTGCTTTTAAGGTACTTTAAATATTAATATAGACACCTGAGCTCAGTATCAATTTCTAATTGCTTGAAAGAATAGTGAGGCAGAATTCTAGAGCAGCGCAAAAATCACTTTGGCATGCCATTTTTTAACATTGCCGATTTCTGACTCATGAGCTTAATTCTCTGACTAAAAATTCCCTTATTGTCTTGATTTTAAAAGATCACAGCAAAAATTCCACTGAGAAAAAGAAAAAAGGCATCTGCAACAAGGGTAGCACACCAACTTCAGCCAAAAATGTGAATTATATTTTATTTCAACAAACATAATTTAGCCTGATTTATCCACTTCCCTCCATTTAAAAAAAGAAAAAAAAAGTTCTTTTAAGTAAAACACATTTTGATTGAACCCAGACAGAAGAGTAGATACAGGTTGTGTATATAATAACATCGAGTGGTTTTAACCAGTGTGAGTATTGACTCACTAGCCCGGCATTGGGAAATAGTGTCCAATGTCCTACTTTCCAATGCAAATTCCCGCAATTTTCTTAGAGCTCGCAGAGTTTATTATGCCTATTCGTACTTCAAACGTGGCGGGTAAAGGAGCATTTTACTTCTGTAAACCTGGACTGACTGCAGAAACCTATTAAATACCGACTTCTTAAAAGCCGAAATTAATTTCTGATTGCGGATCAAATCTTGAAGGAAGATCCACTTGCGCGTGGTTTAGACAACACCATGCAGCCACCAGCAGCCAGCCAGGACAGCACGAGCACCAGGAGCTGCCATTCGGCCGGAAGCCAACGGGAAGCAGCGGGGCGGCGCCTGGCGCGGCCGCACCGCCCTCAGGCGAGCGGGACGTTCNCTGGCGGCCGGAGCTCCGAGCGGGGTGGTTGGTGCCCCCCGTGCCGCGGCTGCCGTCGTCCGTGGGTGATGGCGGGTGTCATCCGAGAATACTGCCTTTATTCTTCCTTGAAGTTGTGAAATATTCCTGTCAGCAGCGTAATAGGTCTCGGCAGGTCAGATGTGTAAAGGCGATGCTGAAGCTGTACAAGCAGGAGATTTGAGGAGTAATAAGGGAAGGCTTTTAGCATCGCTCATATTCACTTAGGATAAATGTCAAAATTCCACGCTGCTTCAGGAAGCGTTAAAAACAAGGGAGATTATTGCTAATCTTCCCTATTCATAATTTCTTTAATCTAGGCATGTCCTAGATGCTCTTTAAGGTCCTTTCTAAACCAAACCATGCTATAATTCTAATCTATGTGAAGCCTGAAAATGTAACACGTTGACCTGCAGAAAGGGGACTTTTACTTCTATAATTATTTTTTTAAGCTATTTTAATTAGACCAAGTATTTAAATAAAGAGAGTGACATTTGGTTTGTATCCTTCCATTGACGGCATAAAATAGTACACTAGTATAAAGCTGCTGGGACTTGTGAGACCTTGTAGCAGATGGAAAAATCACTTGGCTGATAAGTGTGTAGGTACTGTCCTCTGGTTTTGATTACAGAGCTAGCTATCTTTTTTCCATGCCTCATTTTGCTCATCTTTAAAAGACTGTGTGTTGCTTTTTTCACAAGTAAGTTATTGGATTCTGCCAGGCTGAATGTTGGGGAATTTTTATCCACTTTTAGTGTGTATAAAGCATTGTAGGAGTTTGTGATTAAGGCACAGTAGTAAGGTAGTACTGCAGTGAAACAATTTAGGAAAGAATTTGGTTGGAAATACGTCTGTCTAAGATATGTCTTGAGACTAGTCTTTATAGGTTAATGTCTTTCAGGACAGATTTTTGAAGGAAGGAGTTATGCTCCTAAGGTTTCAAAAAGAAATCTCACTCCCTCAAATAGATTTAGTTATCATCATTTTGTACAGTAAAAGGCACCTCAGGGCAGCCTCTATTCATTGGAAAATGACCAACGTAAGGGTTTTGGACTTTTTAGATTTCACAGAGGCTGCTAACCATGGCCAAAGCCTTGGCCACTGCTGAAGATTACACTGTTTAGGAGAGTTTGTGCTATGGTGACTGTAAGGTTTTGCCTGATACCAAGGAGGTATGAATTTAACTTCAAATATTTGAAAAGACAAGTTACTTTTCTATCTCAATCATTTCTTATTCTGGTTTATTTTTAACAACCCTGAGTGGCTCAAAGTTAAAATAAACTTTGTTGCACAGCAACAGACTCCAATACTTTTATTGGAAAGCATGAACTGCTTACATGGGAGCAAAATTTTGCTTTCTTCATATTTCAGTAACAGACAAAGTAAGTGTTATGCAAGAAATGTTTTTATTTTCTGACTTGACATAATATTAACCATAAAATTCTCTAAATGTATATCATTTCAAGGTAATAATACAGTGGGAGATTGAATAGAGAATAGCTCTGAAATGTCACTAACTAGCAGAAGCCTGGCTGATTTGCCAGATTTGCTTTCATACATATTTGCATTGAAATTGAGTGCTGCAATTGGAGCACTGATATGTGTATCTGCCTTGCAGTCAGGGCCCTGAGGACAGCGAATCTGGTGCTCACAGGGTCTGAAGGGACCTTCAGAGACTGAGAAAAATGGGCTGGTAGAAAGTCAAGTTCAGCCTTTGGAAAACTTGCAGAATCCTGCATTTTGAACAAAAGAGTGTCATGGAATAGCACAGTCCTGGCTGCTGCTCGGATGGGAAATGGCTCAGCCTCAAAAAGGGATCTTAGGGTCCTGTAGAAGCTGAGTCCATGTCACTTCCATGTTCCAAGAAGAGGGACAGCCCAGTGCTGGGCTCTGCAGGTTGAGGAGAGTAATGCTTACCTCTGAGCAGCAATTGCAAGGCTGCACCTGAGTTTGCAACTCCCTATTAATAATAAGATAATAACGTACTGGGGTGAGTCCTCTGGTATGATTAGCAGGGTGAATGAAGCACATGGTGCTCGAGGAGAAGCTGACAGAACTGGGGTTTTATTGCTCTCCTCAGGTACCTGTAAGCAGGATATGGAGGAGACAGAGCTAGGCTCCTGTTGGGTGTGCACCGTGGGTGAGAAGCAGCAGATGCGGGTGACAACAGAACTTTTCATTAAGTATTAGGAAAAATTTTCCATCACAACATAGTCAAGCCATGGAACAAAGGCCCAAAGAGGCTGCAGTGTCCATCCCTGGAGCTGCTCTGAATCTGACTGGACAAGGCCCTGGGCTCCCTGTCCTAAGTGTATTCTGCTTTCACCTTGTTTGGACCAGATAACCTGTAGACATCCCTTATAATTTCAATGTATTTTCATCTGCTAAGCAAGAAAATATGACTGCTTCAAACTCACATTTATCTTGTCCTCTAGTAGTGTCCTACCTGCTGCTCACCTGCTTCTGAGATTAGACTTTAGACTAGTAGGAAGAGAGAGATACCTCTGTTGGCTCAGTGGAGGCTTTTCTGTAATACACAATGCACTATGCTAAATACTGAAAGGCTATTTTTAACATTTGAAGAAGGATATAGATCTGCAAATGGCAGAATTGACACTGATATGTTTTTAATATTCAGACTGTACTTGTTTATTTTACACCAGTCTGAAACTCTTATTATAAATTCATTACATGAAGTAGAAGGCATAAAATTCCCTGATAAAAAAGATATATTGATTCAGTTAGGAAAAAAATTGAGGTAAGTTATGATAGCATTAGCAATAGTGACTGCTTCCTGGGTTAATAGTCCCATTGTTTTTGGTAAAATGCTTAAGGAGAAAATAGTTAATGTTGTCCAGGCTGGAAAATTAGTTTGTACAGCTGCTTGCTGAATGTGTACTGGTGCTAGAATCTAAGCAGTATAAATTCTCTTTAATCTTTGTGTGTGTGTGTGTGTACTCATTTTTCAGACTGCTGCAAGTAAAGAGAGACTCTCTGGTCATGATTTCCTTGTTGGACATGTTTACAGGGGTGTGGAGACATTGGGAAAGGAACTTTTTATGTATTTTGATCAGAAAGCTTTGAGGTAAGTGAGAAAAAGGCTTCCTATGCATTCAGACTGAATGTATTTGGGGGGTCATCTTGATCTTGCTAATGGCACTTTCAGAGATTTGAAAGTGTTAGAAACTTCTCATCAGTCTCTCTGCAGTATAGTCACATGTTTAGATAATTTACTGCTTTACTCCAAGATTCCATATAAAGGTATCTGAAAAGGACAGTTATTTATTGACATGCTTTGTTTCAAACAGGAAGTTGCATATTCTGGAGACAAAACAGTTATAAACATGCAGTGCATTCAGATCCCTGCAATATCGTGTAGCACGAAATAATTCTAAAGTCTCACCTTTTTACTTTAAAACTAGAAATCATCAACTCCTTACTAATAGTTCTCATTGAATATCATTTCCTAGGCTTAATTAGCGTGCCTTTTCTATTTCTAATTAAAAAGATTCATATTTTGCCCTATTTCAGGACATCAAAGGTAATGAAACACTTTAGAATTGAATTTTATAAATTTCTTAATGCTTTTGAATGTAAACATGTGATGATTCAATTTGTTTTTCTAGTCATGAACTGAGAAGGCACTAGAATACCTAATAATTGTGATTCTTAAAGTTTCTTTCAAACAGTATACTGGAGCTTGGTAAATGAAACCATCAGCTATAAAATTGAGTGAAAAATAATTTTCTGGAAGCATTTAATGCATCACGGTTTGTTAGCAAGATGCAAGAGTTTGGTTTAAAAATAAATTTATCTAGGTTTGAAAATAAGTTTGGCTTGTTAAACCTGTGCAGTACTACTCATGGCACTTGAGAATTGAAAATGGCTTTTGAAGATAAAAGTGATTGAAACAACTATATCACCTGATCTGACTTGTAAGAAGAGTTTTGGAAAGACACAGGTTTTTAAGTAAATCATAACATTAATTTTTTCATGTTTTAAAGAGTTAACTTTAAGAATAGGCTTAATGACATGTTGTTTTACCCCATCTGTAAATATTTAAAATGCCTGTCCTTCCTGAAATGTAAGAAAGCTGGGCTTACTGGAAATAGAGACCTGATATTGCATTTCTTTGGTCATTTATGTAGTTTAGTCTGTTAAATCTTCTCGTAACTACAAAATAATCTACTTTTTCTGATATACAGTGTATAGTAATAGACATTCCCATTATCTTAGGGTTTTTAGGACTTGATTGTACCAGGTGAAATTGTAATAAATAAAATGTATGAGATAATAGTCAGACTTGTCCTTTGCTCAAGCATAGCTCCTCGTAGAATATTTTATAAAACTTAAGACCTCTTAAAGCATTACTAATCTGTAAAATGAATGCTTGAAAGGGTCTGTTCTTCTACTTTGCCATCTGTGCATTTTTCAGTTTATTTCTTTTATTAATTTTTAATTGACTTGCAGGTTTTGCCGTGGTTGTAGGCAAAGAAAAGCAGAAAACAACATATGGCAAATACTAATTATGTTGTTTATGGTGTTACTGGATTTAGCTGCAATGTGATAACCGTGGTGGGAATATGGGGACTAAATTATTTCTTTTCATACCAGGTGACTTCTGCCTGATTTAACAGAAAATTTTCTGGTCAGGTGGCCTCATTTCTTTCAGCCTTCCTGAAAGTTTAAGAATCTATGTTGGAAGATCAGCATGTCAAATGAAAAAAATTCTAAGTGTACCAGAAATGGTGCTTCTTAATCATCAGGTTTGACTTCTGTATGATGAATTATGAAGACTACACAAACACAGCTATGTTTTGGAGGGATTTTTACTCGGGGAGCATTTTTCCTTCTTTGAGAATTGAGCATTCTGTAAGCTAGGTTTGTTGGTGTGTTACTGGTAATGTCTGGAATTAATGTACATGCATACTGACTTGGTTAGGTAAGGTTCGCAGCTCTAAAAATAGACTGGTGTAGTGCTTGGAAACAATAGTGAAGTTAAAATACCTATAAAAACTCTCTTTCTTTCCGAGGATTCACTTTGGTATGAATGGTTCCATGCGCATTAATCCTGATGGAAGCAAAGACAGAAATGGAGCACAACCAATTTTGGAGATAGAGCTTATGGAGGACACTGTTTGTTTTTGGGATGTGACAGTAGAGTATAGGTAAAGCAGAAACCAATGAAACAATTTCTTTTTATAACATTCTTTTAAGCTAAATGAAAAATCATGTACAAATTGTTAAGTGCTTGGATTCTATCAAGACAAAACTTTTTAAACATATCATATTTGTTGGTATGGTAATTTGAGTTTGTTATTTTTGTATCAGAGCTTACATTCAGTTAAAGTAGTTCTATACCATAGTGTCATTAGGCAGTGTCAAGACTAGGAATGAAAGTTGGATTTAATTCTATCCTTAGATCTGTATGCTTAAACCCATTGCTCTGTTAATTTCTATCCAAGTCTCATTTCTTAACAAGAGTAACAAACAACCTGTCACGATTACTGGTTTCAAGTTTTTATGCTCCCAAGCTTGGGTTTTTATTTTTTTTCTTTATGGAAGCAAATTTTTATAATTGTTATAATTTCCGTTAAGCAGATGTTTATGCCCATTAGCACTGTGCTTCACACTGCTAAAAAAAATACCAGCAAGCTTAATTTTAGTGATTGAGACTCTTGAGTGGAAATGGGCGTGTAAATTAATGCAACATATGTAAGTGTACATAAAATTACAAAACACAAAATCTCATGTAAGCCAAGACTTCTTGTACGGTATTATTTTCAAATGAATATCTTATCCTAATAATACATATCTTAAAATATGAATATATATTTTTCTTAACTTTGTAACTACTGTTAATAATCTACTACTACATACATCTATTACGTAATTATAGTTCGCTCGGTTGGTTAGAGCATGGTGCTAATAAT
>VYZP01039214.1:220-13004 GCA_013400635.1 Hypocryptadius cinnamomeus | reverse complement strand
TATCCCTTTGGCCAGTTCAGGTCACCTGCCCAGCTATGCTCCCTCCCAGTTTGTTGGGTTTTTTGCATACCTCCTCACTGGCAGAGCATGAGAGACAAGGGAAAAAAACAGTCCTTGGATAGTGAGTTATCATCACTATTCTCATTCTGATCCAAAACAAGCACTGTAACAGCTACTGAGAGAAATTCTGAAACCAGCTGAAACCAGGACAGGTACTTAGTTGCATAGCTACCTGCCACAATGTGTTGCATGCCTTGTTAGGCCATGCTGCTGAGGGCTTTTCACCTGTCACCAAAATCCCTGGGCTCAGGCCTCCCTCAGTTAGGGTGCTTTTCTGTCTGGATAATAGCACTTACTCCTTGTAGACATATTACTGTTTCTCAGTTTAATTAGATTTATTGACAAGAAAGCACTGAGTGTTTGCAGAATAATTTCACCCTTTTCTTTTGGCTTGTCAGAATTACCACACAGTCAAAGGTTATTTTTAGGACCAGAAGGGAAGACAATTTGACAGGAGCTCAAAGGAGCCAGAGACTCAGTTGCATAGGATGCAGTGGATTGTCTCTCATCAGTTCTCATTGGTATTGCTAGTTGCTTGGCAATGGGTGAACAAATATGAAAGTGAAATAACACAAGCTCTTACCAGTTTAAATTCCCTAACATTGTACTTACCTAATTTGTTGGACATGTGCTTGGTGTGTCTGGAATATGAGTCTACTCAATGAGAAGCTTGTTTCCTTAGTTCAAGCTGTAGACACACATAAAGAGAGTGTTTGAATGATAAAGGCTGCCACTTCAATTCCTAGTGTCAGCTGTGTTGAAGGTGCATCATATATCACAACAGCAGTACAACATGTACCGTATATGACTGAAGAATTCCTTGAATATTAAGCAGTGATAATAAAGTCAAAGAAAACCATACAACAAATAAAAAGACAGCTTTTTCATTATCACACAGGAAACATAAATAGGCATACATGCAAGGTACCAAGTATTATATTTTTCACAGATGAAAGTTTCAGAGAAACTGTCATTATTTTTTTTTCTAATAATTAGCTCTCANGCAAGGTACCAAGTATTATATTTTTCACAGATGAAAGTTTCAGAGAAACTGTCATTATTTTTTTTTCTAATAATTAGCTCTCATATGTAGTAAATTGTCTCTTGTATATATTTTTAATCATCTGTAGAAAAGATGTTAAATTTCCTAAGGCACATCATTGACCTGAAAAATTCTTTTTAGCCTGTGAGATTCAATCTAGTTTCATTTTCATTGTTTATGAAGTGAGTGGTCAAGACAAAAGTTTTTAATGAAAACTCACACAGATTATAAATGTACACTTGGAAGGGAATAATTTTAAAATCTGTATTATTGAAATTAATTAGAGTGCCCATGGTACATGGAGTGTTTTTTTAAGCATTGTAAACTTGGCTGAGAATCTCCTGGTGTGTTAATTAGGGCTGAGTTGCCACAGTGAGTGCAACAGAGGCATGACCCGTAGCTTTGAAAGGCAGGGTGATGTATGTTACTATGGAATATTTCTCAGTGTACAGTTAGGTTGAAAACCAGTTAATATAACAAAAGTACTGCACATATAATACAAATATATACAGTGTACATCACAGACACACAGAAAATACAGTAGTGCATATATATACTATATATGGTGCAATATTTTAGCTGTAATATCACTGTGCACTATGTCACTGTGTCAGACAAACAAAAAGCAAAAAACAAAAACCATTTTGTAAATGATGCTCTGGTTGTTAACAGCTTTTGTAATGCAACACATTTATTTGGCTCACAGACCATCTCAGTCAACTCTGCAGAGCTATAGGAGATTAAGAGAAGATGTGAATCTAGGAGAATACTGTTGTAGCAGGGTGTATTTACAGATTGTATTAACAGGAGACATATGTCTGAATGTGTTCACATTTTCATGCTGGTGTTAAGAATGGCTGGTATGTATTAGTTATTAAAATGTTCTTAATTTTTCTTGCAGAATAAACTCTAAAAGATTAATCTTGGTTCCATTATGAAAAGGTATATATGAAGAGTTTATGAGTAGAGGTTTAACTTGAATCACCAGTAAAATCTTTGCATTTAGATAAATCTGCTTTCCATTTTCCTTTGAAAAGAGGATGGGATTGCTTTTCTCCAGGCTTTACTAGAAGATGGACTCTCATTCATACAAAATGCTCATGCTTTGAGATCTAACAGAGTAATGGGGTATTTGCAAGTGTTGAGGGCAATGCTTGCTGATGCCTGCCTTACAGTCCATGCAGACCTGTGTCTTGCTGCTCCTCTGCTGTATTATCAGCTGAACTGCTGCTGGCCTTTCCCTGTGGGCTTTTCTCCACCTCCAGGGGCTGTTACAGCTACTCTGCAGGAGAACTTGAGGCTAGCATGGCCAGCAACTGCAAAAAACTAATTTATTTCTCTGACTGTCACCAGTGAGCTGTGTAACCTTGAGGAGATGGTTTTTATCACATAGCCCCTGAGACAAAGAAAAAGCGAAGGGGGCTGCAGAGCTGCTGGCTCAAGAGATGCGATAGCACAAACCCTTGAGCAGAGCAATGTGATTGCTATCACCGCGGTGCTCGGCAGCACAGACACCCCCGCTGAGGGCTGCAGTCGGGGGTGGGGAGCTCAGAGCTCAGAGCAGGCTCGTGTTGGTAGCTGCAGCTTGCAGCAGTGCAGCTCCACGCCGGGGGCCTGGCAGTCACCTGCAGTGAGCAGCTTCCCTTGCTGAGGAGGTGTACTGCAGCTGCTGCAATTAATTATGTCCAGGCTGATTGCCACAAAGCAATGGGTTTAAAAAGGAAACCACTGATGTGTGCTAACGTTCCAACAGCTTTGTCACACCACGTCTGAGAGTTACGTTTAGTTGACACAAGTGCCAAGGGTAACAAGCTGACAATTATTGCAAACAGTTTCTTCCTTTGCCTCACTGTAACATATGATCCTGTAAAAGCTGCAGTAGCGATGTGTTCTGCTGCTGCTTTGCACTTTCACTGGGGTGTCCCTGAGCAAGGATGATTGTTAAGACAGTCATTGCCTTTTTTTGAGTTGCCTTCCTGTGAGACCTGGGGATCAGGGGGCCTTTCCTCTGCCTGGCCCAGCAGCCATGCCCCACTTTGTGAACCCTCTGGTGCTGACACCGCAGTCAGCAGAGGTTTGCTTCCTCTGGAGAGAAGCCATAACCTTAGCATCTTGGCACACTCCTTTAGGATTCCCTGGAAGACTGAATTTGGATAGATAAGATGACACTGCCATTAGCTTTTAGCTAACAAAATCAAAGTGCTCATAAATTATCTTCTTGGTAGCAAAGCCATATGAATGAATTCATGTATCAGAGTATCTGAGCTATACTTTTTTAAAACCCAGAGGAGGAATCAAAACCACACTGAGATCTTCCTCTGGGTGCCAGGAAATCCAGCCAGGCTGAGGAGGAAATACTGTCCGTCCCTCCCCACGGGATAGGGGACAGAGGGGCTAGCAGAGCCAAGAGGAGGGTCGTGCCATGTTCTGAAGGTCTTTAATGGGGTTCTGGTCCTGTCTCCCAGACTATATTGGTGTACTTGGGTGGGGACAGCAAGGAAAGCTGTTGGTGCAGGGGAAACTGAGGGACAGGGCTGGGGCAGCACGGTCCCTCACACCTCTGGGGGGGAAGAGGAAAGAAAATGACAGTGCTTCCTCTGTATAGAGAGACAGCTACTTCAGTCATTGCCACCAAATAGCCAGGGTCTGCTGACTGAAAAACAGAGAGCAATTTTGCTTGTTAATGAGTTAGTAACAAAGTTCTTCAAATGCTGACTTTTCCTCTAAGGAAAAATAATAAAACAAAACAACAGAAAGAAGTAAATACCTGCTCTGAGAAGGAAGTTCTGCAGTCTTAAGGGAGATCACAAAAGGAGAACAAAGGATCTTAACTGTCTTGCAGCTGTGTTAGCAATTGGGGAAACACTATGAAATCTGCAGGCACCAAGCAGTCAAATGGTCAGAGCGCTGGAATTGTACATTAGACATGGATGTTGTGCCATATTTGTACAGAGAATCAACTTTTCACAGACATATGTTTGATGACAGCCTGTGGTTCCCAGAAGTGTAGGAAAAATTTCAAGCATTGTTCAGCTATTCAGAATAAGATATTTTCAATCTTTGTTTGCAGTTTCTTCCTGCTGTTTGCAGTTTCTCCCACGTAATCTTCCTGATCTCTTTCCATTTTTCTCTGCCACTGGTGGTAGGCAGGTTACATACAGAAGAGCATTTTACTGTAAATAAATAAATAATAGTTTCTTCAGCACACTGCTGAGTCAAAGCAGGCACAGTAGTGTTCGTTGAAAAGGCTGGGGACCTTTGGTGGTTATTAAGTGTATGTGCGTGCCACTCTAGTGCCCGTGGGCTGCTGCAGTGGCTGCCCAGATAATACTGTCCCACCGGGTCAGCTGGGAGCCTGGAGAGCTTTGTGGGGGCTTCGTTAGTGCTGAGCAGCACAGCGTGTGGGGAACCCTCGCATTTTATTGTTGTGCTAATGGTTATTCTTTTAAAAGAACAGCTTTTGAAAATTAAAATTCATAAATGGGGGTTTAATTTTGTCAGGACTGCTATTACCTTTTGTGTTAATCGGGTAGTAACCAATTCTGAATACGAAGCCTATCAATTTATCTGCTGAGTGGCAGGGCTAGAAATGCACTGGGTTTTGGCAGGATAAGAGCTGGATTCTTGTAAGTAAACCAAAGGCTTTCCACCTGCTGGTAGGTGGCTTGTTCCAAAGGGCTGTTTCTCACTGACCTACCACTGAGCTATGTGGATGGCAGTACTTAAGCACTAAAAAAACCTTTAATTTGAATAATCAGGATCCTGTTCAGCTTGTACCACCTGGGCAGTGAAGGTATAGAAACGCAGCTCACAAAACCTGAATGGCCAACACTTGAAGTGGGAACTCACCACAAAGACAGATGTCCCTTCTCACATAGAATTCCCACTGCATGGCTCATCTGGGGCAAATAGGCTTCAAATACTCTACCTAGAGCAAAAAATAAGGTGTGGGGTGGAATGGTGCCATACTACTGCATCACAAACTTCTGTACATGCAGATTTCATCTCAGAAATTCAATTTTTTCTGGCTAGCTCCCAAGTAATTGTCTTGACTGATTGTCACAGCATGGCTTTTCTCTAAATAAATGTCAACCATAAGTAAGTTAGATAAATACTCCAGGACTTACAACTGTCAGGTTTTTGAGCTTGATGTTTTCTCATAAAGTTTTGTTTATGAAGACTATCATTAACTTCTTGTGATTTCTCTATATCACTGATGTTTTCAGGACTGTCCATGTTGTTCTGGGTCAATTCCATAGACATTCCAGTGAGCTGCTGGGTTGCAATACTGAGGGGTATTTGAACTTTGCTTTCATCCCTATAACCCTTTGTTTGAACACTGCTTGGTGACATTCTGGGAGACTTTTCTGCCTCCATTTGCTTCTAGGCCCAATGGGTCATCTTGTCTGACCCAAGTTCCTGGGAGCATCTGGGGTTTTTTAATACTACCTGCAGAGAAATTATTTCTTTCAAAAGGCTCAACAAAATTATGAAGAGAATAGTTGATCAGACAAAATCACCTTCTTAAATGAGCTATGCCAATGAAGTTTAAAGGAAGTCTTGTATGGAGACTGTGGTGTTCATGGTAAGAAGCACTAGGAATATTCTGTTTATGATTTGTGGCTACATAACTGCTTCTGTTTTTCTCACCATTGAAGGTGATTTAAATACAAGGAACTTGCCTTTAATGGAACCATATACTTGTGATTGTGCCCTCTTACTGTTGGGGAAAATAATAGACAGATGTACCCATTGCAGCTGATGATGCATCAATAAAAGAAGAAAACCAACTGAAAAACCCCAACCAACCAACCAAAACAAACCACAAAACCCAAAAAAAGCCATTTGACTTTGGATTCATGCAAATACTCAACAATTATTCAGTATAAGGATGTTAAAAAGGTCTTAATAAATACCAAACATCATTCCTTTGGCTAAACATTAATGTAAGCAACTTGCCTATGATACAATTTTCTGAAATCAGTGTTGTTAGGTTATTGTCTGTGGAGCAGACTAGGAAGCAACAAGTGCAAGATATAAACAGAACAAGAGAACTGCTTAAAAAGTCAGACTTGCGTTCCAGGAAGCTGACTCAATGCATACTTTTAAATTTGGAAATGTAACTTAAAATTCACAAGACAAAAGTATTCTTCAAACTGAAGGAGTTTCCTTCATGCTTCCAACTCTGTGCACAGTACAGGAAAGAAGGATGTTTCACTTTCTCTGTCTTTCTAAAGAAAATCAAACTGAAAGGGGAAATTCTGACCCTCTACAGTCAGCAAGTACTCACATTTGGAGAAAAATGGGGAGCTTATATGATTTACAGTCTGCGTGCCACTTGGTCAGTAGCAACTGCAGAAGATGTTGGGGTATTTATTTATGTCTTCTATTATAGTCACACCCATTTTATCTGTCTTTCTCTATATTAAGAACCACTGTGTGGTAAAAGCTGAAGATCTGTTAGCTGAAAATATGGTTAGATGTCTCATGATATGTGAAGTCCATAATTTACCAGAGTATGAGAAAGAAATCAAGATTGCATATGTGGAAATGAGAGAACATGAAGTCTGAGAAGTTGAAACAATGGGTTTCAATGAAGCAGTTACTTCAGGATGATGATTCATAGCAGTTTGGGTGTGTTTTCTCTGTTTGATTTGCCTTGAGTGCAAAAAGGACAAAAAACCCTATTTTTGAAAATCAGTACTGTAGGTATTATTGGTGAAATGTCTTGGTACTGTTTCAGAAACTTAAGACAGAAAACTGTAGAATAAATGCATATGTGAAGGCCATTTATTGTAATGAACATCACTATAATCAAAGTTCATTCTCAAATTAAAATCTGAAAAGATAAAAACCAGTTAGTCTTAAAAGTACCAAGGAATACAAATCTGCATATGTTGTAAATGGTGTCAATTCCGTGGCTATTTATAGAAAATAATTTGAAACTGTAGTAATAGTGATGAGAATGTTTGAATGTCAGTAATAAATTGTGCTGAATAACCTTCCAATAAAAGATTGCTTTACTAAGAACTTAGTGTGATTAGGTTTCATATAGAAGACTGTATATTTTGTGTATTCACCAGTAGTATTCACAACATAATCACAGACTGCAGCTGTCAAGAAATTATTTGGGAGATTCTTCTGTAAACCAAGGAAGAACGGAATAGAAGGTATGACACTTCTAGATCTGCCAGGCCAGCCTTTACAAAGTATGCTTTGCCTTTGCCAAAATTTCCCTGTATCCCATGGTCCTCATGTCAAGAGTAGAGGTCAGCCCTGGAGACTAGTCTCACCTGACTCTACGTCAGGGCACATGGATTTTAAAACACAAATAAGAACTGCGAGTTGAAGCATAGCATTTGAAGTAATGTTCTGCCAGTGCAGCAGTGTGCTCAAACATATTTCCTTCATTACAATTTCCCTTTGAGAATAAAATTTCAGCTGAATTACTCTGATTCAGATAAAGGACACTTGTGCTGGTCCCTCAACAGGTGCTGAGTAGTGGGGAAGCATGATTTGGCAGATTCAAGAGAAGCCCAGCCTGTGACTTCAGATCTCTGAGACCTTGACCTTTCTCATCAGTTGGTTGAACATTTGCATGATTCCAGGGTTAGCAAGTTTGCTGCTTATCTCTCAGAGATTTCTCACTGCAAAGCTATCATTTGCTTGAGTGATCTTGGTCTGAGCTCTGTGTTTGTTACATGCTGGGCACAGAGACTTGCTGTTTCCCTGGAAAGAAAAAACCTCCACAAACAGAATATAATCCATCTGCCCATAACTTTTCAGCTATCCACTTCAGTAACTACTTGTTCCAGTCTCTGTGCTTGATTATAGCAGGTACTGGACATTCTGTCTGCCTCCTGACCCTACAGACCCTGGGCAGCTTGTCCCATAGTATTACTATATGAATATGCGGACTTTTGGGAAAGTCTGATGATCTGTTCTCCTGTTATAATCTGCCTGAGATCTATTTTTTCAGGAATACTTGGGGGTCAGGAAGACTGGCTGACTCATCTATAGTTGTAATTTTCTATTTATACAGTGTTAGTACACAGAAGGCACTGGAAAATTCCAGTTGGCTATCTCCTGAGCAGAGTTGAAGCCTGACTGGATGTCACAGACGGCCACCATAGTGCAAGCCTAACATACACAGTCCACTGCGAGTCAACTGTGTGCACAGCACAGCTTCCAATCAAAATGCTTACAGTCCATAAGTCTAATGATGGTAGACTCAGGGCAGCCCATATAATATCTGGAAGTTGCCATCAGTTGCATTCTTGTCACAAGTTGAGCTGATAGCACCCATTTTAGAAAATGTTATCACCAAACTCTGTATATCTCATTAAAACCTCATGTAATTACATAAAGAGCCATGCTCTGCTCTGTGTTTTGGCAATGATGGACAAATCTCACTCTCCAGCTGCATAGTCTTTTTGGCAAATTGAGATCTCCTTCTAATTCATCTAAATATTCAGACCTCAGAATAGCACAAAGACAGCACTTCTGAGGATAACTAATGATATCTCACAAAATTTAAATTCTGGCCATCTACCAGCATGCATTTTGCTAATTCAAAGGGCAGTGTTCCTTTGTGAGCTGATCTGATACTAAAATTGAATGCAATTAGAGGCATGCTGAATAGTTTACCAGAAATCAAGATCTCCCTTGACTCTGTAAATATTTCAGACTCATTCTAATAGGGGAAAGATAAAACCTTAACTTCTGTTGCCTTGCCCAAACTTACTGTCAACATCACAAATTAAAGTAGGATAAATAGTGTGTGAACTTATGTCCTGTCAAACCCTGTGATACGGATTCTTCCTTACTTAATGATAGAAACCAGGAAGTTTTTCTATTTATCACTACAGGGTAACCTATTGGAAGCTATCTATCATCTGCCACAGTGTAGGGTATGTTAAACAGCTGCTACACAGCAATTTATGAAGTGCCTGTACACTGTATTTCTTTCTTTTGGAAATGGAAAAGAATATGTCTTGCAGACACATAGCCTGATGGCCTTAGCACACCGTAAACTAACTTTTTTTCCCTTGGGTAACACACTCAGTGGCAACTGTGGTCTTTAATGGAGCCTGCCATTCACTGAACTTCCAGCCTGGCTGTGTGCCAAGCCTCTACCACTCTGGAGTGATGTATATACTGCACGTCCTGGTAAGCTTAATTTCATATGCTGCATGTCCTGGTAAGCTTCATTCATCCCAAAACAAACAAAAAGATTAAAAAAAGTCAGATGGGAAAATTATGCAACTATAGAGCACAGTGGTTATTATTAATCAGCTCAACTTTGATTTACATATGTACCCCTTATCAACAGGGGACTTTTGAAAGCAATTTTGGGTGAATTGGAAAGTTTCAGCTAACAGCTATGTGTGGTTTGTCTACATCTGAGCCTTTTCTCTCAAACCCGACTGCTTCATAATTACAGTGGCAATGACACTGCCCTACTGTTCTTTCCCTAACAAACAGGCACTGCCTTATTGTTCTTCCCCTAAATACACACCTTTGAAAAAAGATTTCTCTGTTGTGTCACCTTTTTTGACCATAAAACCAAGAAATTTTCCTTTGCTATGTTTTGGTAGGAATGTTGAAATCTCCTATTAACTTCCTTGTAACAAGATTGGCATTTGCTAACCGGTGGCTCCCCATAAACAGCATGGCCTGAGAACCTTAGAATCACTTTATGCTTTGGAATCTGTTTATTTTTGATGGAATAAATGTGCAAAACCCGGAATCTTGCAAGATATTCCTAATAGATTAAATATTTGTTAATTTGGTTAGGCTGTTCTCTGTATTTCTGCTCTTCACAAGTGTGCACACAGTCCTGTCTGCTTCAGCATGGGAAGAATCAAACACCCAGAGCTCCAGTGCTGCCTCCAAGATTCTGGCAGCTGTCAGCCTGATTCAGAAGTGTGTTTAGTTCTCTTGCAATAGCAGAGGTTTGAGGGTCTTTTTCTCATTTGTTTCCAAACTCTCTTTCTCAGTGTTGTTTATGTCTCATATATATATGTAAGAAAAGAGAATCCAGAAAGCCATTTTGCCTATGAAATGTAAATTCAGACTTGGGCATTCATGTTTTGGCCAGGCACATGCACTCTGTGTTTCAGCTGCTAAAGAATGGGTAACAGCCATGGCAAAACCCATTCCTTAGAACTGCAGGAATTAAGCAAGGCTACACTTATCCTTGGGAGTCAGGTAATGCAGTATTGAGCTCTACTATTGGTTCTTTCTAGCTTCCTCTATACATGGCTGAGAATAGCTGCAAGACCTAGGAAGGAAGCATCCAGTGCATGGAATTTCTCAGTGTTTGCAAGAAATGTGTAAGTGTAAGCTCTGTTTGCCAGTCTTTACCACTTCTTTGCCAGTCTGAGGTGACAACAGAGAATCTCACTTGGATCTGATGCTCCACATGATTCTGTATTTGGGAAAACTTTCAGCAGAACTCCTTAGTAGGTATAAAGAGACAGTTATTATTTTTTTAATTTTCCAGAAGACGTTTATCATCCTTTCCAGCCCATTTACCAAGCCAATTCAGATTCAGTTTTCTAGTTGCAATGCACCTGAAAGAATGTCCTAACAGGCTAACAACAATTTGAGTGCTGAAACTCAGAACAGGTAAAAACCCATATTAATACCTAGGCTGAGAAACAAAGTGGGTTTCTTTACTTCTCATGTCCAGTGAGAAGTGTTCACATACGGAGTTGTTTCCTTTGTTCAGAACATTAAAAGGTCTGTATCCTCTGTACCCAGCTGCCTGATTTCATTGACAATGTAGAAATTTAGAACATTAACAGCCCTCCATTCTATTATACAATTTATTACTACTCATTCAAGACTAGTTGTGCTACTTCAGCTACTGGCAAGGACAGCATGGGGCATTAAACAATCTCTGGGAACCAGTGCACATTTAAACCATCCCAGCAAGAGGGTCTATCTGGGAGCTAAACCAACAACGTGAGACACTTTATTGGTCCAGTTAAGGGGCTGTACGGAAGAAAGGAGTTGTGAGTCACCAAAATAAATGTTTGCTATCCTTATTTGGACTAACTTGGACTGGAATCAGCCGCTCAGCTCAGAAGCTGGCAGGGACATGCATGCAAGCACACATGCACAGAGGAAATGAGTGAAAAGGAAGCACTTCAAAGCAGGGTAAACCCAGGAAAACCTTTTCAACCTAACTGCCTATTATAGATGGAGTAGGCATCCAGCCAAATCATTAGTGAAAGGTGAGATTACTGCAGTAGAAGGACTATGTCAAGTCTATGAAGTCTATGTGTTTCTACAGCTTCCACTGGTTCCTTACTTAGATTTTTCTAGACCTATCATACCAGAATAGTTTTGTACAAACACTGAGGGAATAATTGTCCTATAAAGGTAAACTACAGAATTATCTGATCGTATGTCTGTCTGCAAATACCAACCCAATACTTGAAGTTTTGGACTCAAAATTATTATAATCAGGTTAGTGAAATGAAATGAAAGGGGAGACACTCATCAAATTAAAAAAAAAGAACCTAAAAGGAAAAGGAAATATATACCACTTCAGTCACCCCATACTGTCTCATTTGCTTGTTTTATTGAATTCTCACCAAGAAGGACATTAGTACTCTTACTTGTGTATTTCACTGCTGTTTTAACAATTTAGGTGACTCATCCTGAGGAAATAGAGTGAGAGACATCTATTTAGCTTTATATTGTGCCGTTGTTGGAAGCCATTAAGGTTTTCTAATTTAAAATGCAACAACAGGTAAAACATATTGGCAACTGTCCTTGAAAGGGGTGGGGTGGGGATGGGTGGGTGATGGATCTAGCTGAAGAGACCAACTCAGTCATCAAGATAATGAAAAAGTTTTTTTTTGAATGTGGGTTTTGAATGTGAGAAGTTCAACAAGGGGCAGAATGTACTCAATTTAACTCAACTTCAAGTAAGTGAAGAATACACAGAGGCTTGTCTCCTAGCTGAGGAAAAGAGAGAATTTGCCTCAGGTCTCTCAGTATCTGATAGTGCAATACACTAAAACTGAATAATATTGTTGGTGTCTAAATGGAACTTTGTCATTGGTGTTTTAAGTTGCAGTTAAAATAGCAAAGTAATTTCTAATTTGCTAATATTTTTCTTAGCTCTGGGTTGTAAGTGTAGAGGAAACAGGTTCTTCTAGACTGCCTTCTACGCAGTCTATTTATATATATGGTTACTTAGAAATTTTTTTTTCTTTTTTCTTTTCCATTTTGTTCTGATGGTATCTGATGTTCTTGGTGGTGGGTTTCTGAAAGCATATTTCATTATTACTTTTGTCTTTTTCTCTTGCCCTTTGGAGAGCTATGAACACCCTGTAGGCAATGAGTGGTTTGGGTGGAACAGTGAACTGAGGATTGTGGCATTTCCCCATCACCTGCCTGCTAAATACATTTCAAACCTTGATTTCACTGTTGTTAATCTCAATCTCTTCCACTTTCTGCTTTTTGGGCCATAGTCTGTGTGATCAAGATATGGACAAGTGATAAAGAATCCAATTGAGTAAGAAGGACAAGCATCTTCTGCAGTTCACAGAAGGCACCAAGGCAGAAGATGCAGCTCGGACTGCTCATCATAGCCAGAGAAGTGTACTCAGGGAAAGCAAAGATCTACTTAGATATTACATACTAGAAAAATATGTATTGACTATA
>VYZP01039208.1:2717-14457 GCA_013400635.1 Hypocryptadius cinnamomeus | reverse complement strand
TATATATATATATTATATACAAGCCTGGTGTTTTCCTTCACCTTAAGAAAAATTCCATTCTGAATTGGAAAAACCTTTCTAATTAAAAACCAATAGTAGTAACAGAACCATTTTCTATAGACACAGCAGCAATTTCTCAGAAAAATACATTCAATAAAAGTATTTCTGATCAGCTTTACTGTGTCAAATAGCCAAAAGCCAGGGAAGAGGAACTGTGGCAATCCTTCAATTTTGAGTGGGATAGGGCCCTACATGGCCTGGGTGAGGAAGCAGAGGGGCCATGGCTGCTGGTGAAGAAGGCTGTGCCACAGAGTGGGTGTAAGGGAGAATGGAATGTGGAGAAGAAGGATGTTTGCAATGAAGGGAGGGAGGGGGAAGGGGATTTTCACTTTAGAAAGGATACCCTAGATATGGTATGGTGCATACAGGGAGATTGGATTAACTCATCAGAGCTATGCCACTCAGATGTTTTTTCTGCTTTGGCTTGTAGATTGCTTATGTGGTTAGCAGCCCAAAATTTCTAATAAAAATTCAAGGCACTGAGGTCCAGATGTATAGAAACCCATAAATATGAATCTTAAGTCTTCAGCCATAATTACATTGTGCTCTGTTTCTTCATTGTTTTCCATTTTTTAAAAAAAAAATTTAATATACAAGCATGTGTACATCAAAAGTTAGCATTAGTTTCAGCAGACTCTTCTATCTCTCCTCACATCAAAAAGGGGATAAAAATTCATTATTTGCTTATATGGACAGTGCAAAAATATCTTTGAAATTGCATTTTTCATGCATGTTAAAATATTACGTTTTCCAGATTTTACCATGTTTCCAAAGAAACTGCAGGATAGCAACAGACAATTGTAATTCTTCCACTTAAATTTCCAATATATACACTATCAGAATCAAGAAAGTAAAATATGACTCTGGTACTTCTATAGACCCACAGGAGATATTGGTGAGGTAAACATAAAACAAAACTTCTCTTCCCTTCTGTTCACAAGGACAATTTAGCTAGAAAACCCATACAAACAGCAGAACAGCTTTCAAAGAAAGATTATTAAAATAGTTATTAAGATACAAAGCAAATGATGAAAATCTGAAATATCAACCATTCATTAAAATGAATAGAATGAAAACTTTTAAATAAAAAAGCTATAATTAAATATATTCATACATCAATCAGCACAATTTGGTATAACTGATGTATTGTCACTTAATTTTTTCCCTCAAGTCTTGCATAATTTTAATTCTACAATTAAATGAATAGGGTAAATTAGTTCCTAAATTTTGCAGATTGATTTATTTCTAACAAACCTGTCTTCTCTGAAGATATTTAAATATATTATGTAGACTTGTTATTTTCTGGTAGATGTACACAGTAAATTTACTAATACCTACAGAATTGATGAGGTTTCTGTGGCTATCATACTCCATGGAATTAAAGAAAAATCAAAGGTTATCTTCCTGATAATTACACCCCCCAAGAATTACCACCTATTTTAGATTATTGCAGTAGGCTGTTTAATAAGGAAACCTGATTAACCTGATCAATATGCTAAGCACCAGTATCCCACACTCAAATAATGGTAGAGATCTCAAAATTGCCAGTTCACACTAAGGACCAAATAGTCTCTGTGGATTGTTGAAGCAATTAAAAACACAAAATAACCACATCTGAATGAAGCATTAGCTATACTTTTCCCAATTAAAACTGAAATGAAACTAGGAGCATGTTATGTAGCATACCACTGTCTCTGTTACCATGGCATTTACAATACCAGACAAATAGCGATGTTATTAAAAAATACCTTTTTGAAATAGTGTTTTTTTTAAACAAAACTTTTTGACAACACCTTGCTGTAAATCTTTTACAAGAAATAGAGAGATATCTCTGTAATTTACTATTCAGGATTCAGAGATTAATAATAAATAACATTTATTATACTGATGCACATGCTTTTAATTTGCATGCAGAAAGTGAGTCTATATATAACTGTTTTACACAATAAGTAGTAATTATAATTGTTTCCTACATACAGAAAGATGAAAACATGTGTAACATGTGCCCTCAGCCAAATTAAGCAGTACACAAAAAAAACGTGTACATAGAAGTGATAAATACTGCCTAAGCTATACAAAAAATGCTTTTCACCTAGAACTCATTCATAGTTACCCTCATGGAATCGCATTTCAATGCAACACAAACAACACTACAGTCTGCCAAGCTTCCACATCATTTCTCTGAAAGCATCAAAGGTGAAGATTTCGAGTTCAGTTCCCCAGTACAGATTTGGTGCTGGCTTTACTGAAAGGCAAAGAAGAGATGAGAAGGACATTACCTGACTGGACTCTGTTCCAGCAACACTAAGATCTTGAATGGATCTGCGCCTCTGCTGTCCGTTTCCTGCTGGGAAAAAAACAAAACAAAAACAAACCAGTGAAATATATTCAGAACAAAATAAGAAGGGTGCGACTGTTGCAGAGGAGCTTGGAATTTGTACAAATCCACAGAGACAAAGTGAGAGAGGGGGAGAGACAGCTGCAGAATTTTAACTCAAAACATGCTGGCCTGTCAACAAAAAGTATACCCTAATACAATAACCACTCCTACCACATGAATAGCTGCTGCACTCTACTCCACCATCTTCTGTCACATGTATTTGGTCAGGCTTAGTACTTGGGGCAGGAGCTGATGACGACATCTATTTCAAGTGCGTTACGTTATGGGGATTTCTAAAAGCTAAACCACAAAGATAACAGGCTGCCAGCTTTAACCTGTTGCTCTTTGGCTTGCTCAAGGAACACAGCAAGGACTTCTGCCTGCGTGACGCTCCCCTCAAGAAAATTAAGAAGCAAAAGCGCTTCCTTCTGGTCTCCTGTCTCCTTCAGGGGAACGAAACTATGTCCTGTTCTCATGCTCTGAGAAGTGTGAGAAGGGGATCGTTCAGCTAAATCACATCACACCATCAACCTACAAAGCACAATGCTGTAATCTTTTCCTCTTCTCCTTCCACCTGTTTGCAATTATCCACCAGTGACAGCTACATAAAACAGTTTAAATTTTAGCACTGACAAGCAATCAAAGGCATTTTCAGGAAACAAAATCTCCTTAAAAATAAAAGGAGATTATGCAACAGAATGTCCCTGACTACTTTGATTTTTATTACAGTGATTGTTTATATTATCTCTTGAGAGCAGGTCAGCTGTCCAAAAGGAAACACCAAAATGTCCCTAGTAACAGCTGACAATGCTCAAAATTCTTGCTCTTAGCTCTGCATTACGTAACTCTGCTACTGGAGGGGAGCATCTGAAACATGTACTGCAGCCACGGCAGCCCCTCGCCCAGCAGCCCCACACTCAGCCACCAACACAGCTCACTCAAAGCCCTGCAAAAGGCATCACATTGCTGACCTTTTAGATACTTCTCATTCAGCATAATTCCCACGACTCCAAGCCTATCCTGACACGTGTTTTGAATTGCAACAGTTACTACAAAAATGTAAGACTATTTAATATTGACTGATATATTTAATAAGCCTTTAAGTTTTTAAATATATGTATTATTACACATAGGAACACACTACCACAAAACAGCAATACAAAATGCTTAGTGTCACTTTATCAATTTATCATGATGTTTTAAAATTTATAGAAGGTACTTCGAGAAACAAGCATATAAGAAAGTCAAGCAGGATTCTAAAACAGGAATATATTTTTTCCCCTGACTAGAAATGGATTTGAATTGCAACTGTTCTGTGGTCTTGGTATTTTGCTTCTGAAATTCAGGGAAAGTATATACTCACCTAAGCAACGACGGCTAAGTTTGTTTAGTACTTTCATATGGGGATCTTGTGAATTACAAATCTATGTCAAAATGTCTGAACTTGTTCATTTGCAGTGAACTTTTTCTCTATGCAATTGTTTAAGAAACAAGATTATACATTTAATAGAATTCTGTGCTGTGGATACTTCATCTGGCTGCCACAGCTCATCTCAATATGCAACATATGTGCAATCCACCCACGACCGATACAAAATTATGTGCACATTTCATTCAACAACATTGTTATAAAATTAGCTCAGCTGAAATAGGCTTGCAAAAATATCTGAAATTCTCATTTCAGATTAGCAACATTTGTGAATTTAAAGAACCCAGCGCATGTGTTGCTGAAATATTAGAACATAGCTGCCAAAATGTTAAAATAATCAGGGTGGGGTGCAAGAAAGAAAAGAAAATACCTTGCGGGAAGTGAAGGGGTGGGGAGGAAAGAGGGGCCAAAACTACTGTTGTAAAAAATGAACACCTTTAACTGAAATATCTTCAAGTTAGTAGCATGAGGGAAGAGCAAGCTCAACTAGGCAATGCCATTTTAATTAGTATAATACTGCAGACATCTGGCAAATAGCTTCAACAAGGCAGAAACAGACTACGAATCAACAAATACTTATTGCTCCAGATTCAAGACAAATTTCAGTTGAAAAATATGTTATACAACACAACAAAAAATATTTATTTGAAAAGATCATGGGTACTTCTTTATGCTTTTCTCTCCCAGTTTTGATCTCATTCTTACCTCTACGTCCATTAAAAAATATTTTTTCCTCATTATAAAAATAAGAGATTGGTACACGGACAGAAGTTAATCCACAGTAACTTGATGCACAGTGTCAGGCTTTTGGTGGTTTACAGGATTTTAAGATTAAAAAGCAAATGTCACAAATACACTTCATGGCCTCAGAACAACCCATTTCACATAGTGTTGTTTATTTTCTAAAATTAAATTCTAAAGGAACAGGAAACTTCCATCACGTCCTGCCCCACATACTCTAGGCAAAAATAAATTGTACAACTTATTAAGCTTTTGATCACCACCCCCACCCAGCCGCCAAATATCCAGACCAGCTATGACCTCTTCTCCCTGCCCTTTAGCAGATATTTGCATCTCCTTTTACACTTTCTTATTCACTCACAGTCCTCTCTCTTCCTTACACACCTAGAGGGCTCAAGCGTCTCTCACAGTGCAGGATGATTAGTGACTGCAACACTGCTATAAGACATTCTGAAGAAGTTAAAACATTGATCTGAATTCTAGAAGAATTAAGTGACCTGGGAAGACAAGGGTGGGATTTCTGGCATACATTGATTTTAAAAGTAGATAGAAGAACTACAGACCTACAGCATACATAATTCCTATCCACCTTCTAAAGACCCTCTACAAAATGTGTCTATCTTGAGCAATCATTTATGCAGTGTCAATGCTATAAAAATTGTAACGCTGTGGCACAGTTTCAGATGACAAAATTACAAAGCCAAATGCACACATGCTAAATGCACGAGATGTCTAACATTGCCAGTGAAGAGAAGGCTGTACTTGTAGGTATATTTGCTAGATGCTGCTTGAACGGTTTTTACCAGAAAGGTACACAAACTAGAATTCAGATTTTTTTTGTTTCTTTAAACATAAAGATACCTAAACCTTCTGTACTTATTAGGGTTTTCATTTTTTACATATAAATATGTATATAAAAATAAAGTTGGTGCTTATAACCTGTACTACACATACCGTAAATGAAAAAAAAAAAGAACTGATATATCACTAGGCTATCTGGTTACAGGATACCACCACTGCAAACTCATTTGCTAAGTTCTTACACAAAGGAGGAATTTTTTGACCCATTGTTCAGTTTTTGAGTTTTGTAAGCTAGTAACACAAAATACCATCTTAAATGAACAAATAGCTCTCTTCACTCTTATAGTACTTACTTAGAAAGAAGAGCAAATATATTCTAAAAACTTCCCCTTCTGACAATATTTTACCTTTAATTGATAAAGTATGTATTTTACGACCTTGGAAGCATAATCAGTTCATGGACGAAATGCAGTTGAGGCAACGCATTACGAAAACCCCCAATGATAGCAGATGTAGCACTCATACTTCCAAAATAGCCCTGCCCAAAGCAGCTGACTCACGGTAACATGCCTGCCTGGTGCTTCCCCTCTCCGGGCAGCAGCTGCTCTACCATGTGCTCAGCACAACTCCAGGCAGCAGCACAGACCGGCACTTGTGCGGCTCCAAGGACAGGGACGAGCTGCTCGCCCCACCGAGGGACGTGCCCAGGGAAGTCCGGAGGAGCTGGGTCTGTGACAGAAGTAGTGTGGAACATAACTGGGTGGGACTGAGATGGTGGTGACCAGTTTGGGGGTCTTGGAAGCTTAGGGGTCTAGAAAGTGAAAAATGTGTTCAGAGGCTAGAACTGAGAGCCTTGTGCTGAAAGAGTAAAGAAAGGAAAGAAGTGAGAAATATACAGATGAATATAATTAGTTTACTGGGCAGATGATCATGTTCTGTCATGTAATGATTAATCTCATTTTTTCTGGCTTTGGGATTATTACTGGAAAGCTGTTCTGACAACCGGAAAACTTTCAATATAAAGCCCAGATTTATTTGCAGACAATTTACACATTTTTTCTGTAGTGCCAATACTGTCTTTTAGCTTAAGTAGTTATCTCTTCCTAGTTTTTAGCAGCAGATTCATCTACAGAAAATAATTACTGATTCTCAGTTTTCACTTTGTGAGCTAAAAAAAGTCATCCTTTCAGATTTGTTTTTATAATCTCTATGCTTTTATACCCTCATATGCTAGTAACTCTTCTTCATACTATTTGAGTGCATGTATGTTTCTATTATATGGCTGACCAGAACAGTATGTTCAATTCCCAATTCAAACTCAACAAGGGTCAGTAACAGTGCCAGTGCTTCTTTATCTTTCCTGGAAATGAACCTTAAGATTTCACAGTTTTTCACAACTACATTAGATTCGTGGCTTATACTACCCGGGATTAATCTGCATGCATGTGCTATGATTCCATGTCATCTTATTAACAGAAATTGTTGTTAGTGCATGACCCTGGATTTTAACCTATTTCTATTCAGTCATAGCAAAATTCTCCCTATGTGATACTCTAATCCTCCTCTTAATGAATAGTTGCTTCTGATAAAGCATTAACTCAAACTCATTTCACTTAAATATTTTAGGAATAAATTTTGAGAAAACTCCTTAATATGCTTGCTCCAACTCTATACCTTTTTTTTATTTCTACAGGTTTCCATTTCTTTCATATGTACTCCAAATTCCTGAAATTCCCATCCTGTCAAGTTCAATTAAAATAGACCAGGTGAACAATTTTTAATGACCGCCTCTACCTAACTAAGAAACCGATAGACTGGTACAATACAATCTGTGTTGTGAAAACACAGATTGTAAGTTGTATTTTATTTCACTGACGACTTCATTGTTGCCTGAAAGTTTCAAGGTTTCTTGGAAGCCTCAATGTTTTTATGGACAGTACATAGAGACAAGAGGCACTCATTAGCTTCTAGAGCTTATTTACCAGGCTCTCATCATGAGTTAACACTGAAACTGGACAGGTGTCTTCACTTTCGCTCTCCTTGCTTTCTCAGGATTTCATTTATGTCACTGCAGGCCAGGACCGCTTGAAAGTTGCAGTGGAAAGCTACTCTAGTAAACTTTTTTGCCAATTTGTTATCCTCAATGCCAAAGAGGTTCGCTTTTTTAGGGGTGCTATTGCTCTTTGGAATCTACTTTCTTATATTCTGTATTTTTACTGTAACCTTCAATAAAGTTATTTGAAAGAAATGTTTGTACAAAATTATCTTTTGCATTCAACTTTTAATACCTAACAACAAGTTGTACAAGGAAACTTCCTCAGGTGACAGAAATTTAGAATAGGAGGGCCACAATTTTTAGTGGATTCCTAGATACTTTCACTCACATTTTCTCATTTTCTGCTCCTGACATATCACTCTGAAGTAACTTGCATACTGTTAATGGTATGCCTATTACAGTTTGGGATTGATTACACTTATTTTTAGGTTTTGAGAAGTATGAAATGAAAGAAAGAAAAATGTCATTCTACTAACTAAAAAAAGACTTGGGATACATCAGAATTATTCATTAAATTCCCAAATGATATTCCCTATCCATGGTGCCTGATTATATTAAGTTTTTTCCTATCAAAAGACTCTTGTAGTAATTTTAGTTTGCATTAACTTAAACACAACAGCAATACCTCATGCACACACATTTTAGCCCTAGAAAAGTGTACTCAAATATAAGAATTACACAGAATAAGTGTTAATGTTTTAATCACAAATATCACATGGATTTAAAGTTCTGTACATCATTTATCTTAGCTTTTTTTCCTACTATGATCTGATTAAAAATGGGAGCCTAAACACAACAAAGATCAGGGCAAAACAATTACCTAGACAGGAATTTTCCAACTTAGTTCCATTTTCACCAAATGAGGTACTGTAATACAAGACTGCACATACAGTTTTCCTCTATAAGAAGACTCTGAACATCAAGATCTTAAGGGAAAAAGTCCTGTATCAGTAGAAGCAAATTTGATTAGAAGATTGAACAATTTACTGATAAAAGTAAGTTTGTAATGAAATATCATGCTCCTCTTTACTGAAGCATTATGAAAAATTTAGTGGGATAATTTCTGGGCCTGTCCTAAAGCAACTGGAGCAAGAAGTATTTTAGCAGTCTGATCATTATTCCGGCATCTTAACCAACTGACCCGTTCACCTGGTCTGCGATACCTGGTATGATGATCTCAGGGACATCCAGAATGTTGCCAAATGAAGCAGTTTTACGATGGCCTCGTTTAGGCTTGGAATAGGCTGAAAAAATACACATATACAATACACATGCAAAACACTAAAATGGCAAGAGCAAAATTATTAAATTCCTAATACTGCATTTTTCATATATTTGGTTAAACTAGAGTTCATGCAAAAATGTGTCATGCAGAATAAACTGCATTGCCTTCCACTCATGCTTACACATAGTAAAGCAACTGTTAAAAAGCAAAAAATGCAGAACTAGCCATCATTACAACACAGTGTAATTAGTTATAGTTAGCAACACAAAAGTCAAACACAGAAAGCAGCATGGCAACACAGAAGGGAAAACCAAATGTAATTATCCAAACAGAAAATAAATTAAATTATTTCAATTCACCTACCATCCAGAAAAAAAAAAACCAAACTTGATTGCCTGAACTTAACTAACATTTTCTCTTTAGTGTTAGGTACAAACTATTTTATTAAAAAGTCTAATAGCGAGGTACTTCTGCTTCTTTAAATCACCGCCTTTCAAAGGAAATCTCATCTATCTCTGAAAAAATACTTATTTTTACTACATTTGACAATCATTCCTGCCAGTTACTCTTTTGCCCTACAAGTTAAGATTTTTTGCTTTGAAAGCTGGATATAACTACCAGCTTTTTAACTTCTGAATAATGTTCAAGAAACATTATACACCTTGAAATAAAATCTAATCATACATTTTCTAAATCTTACCACTTCTGTAGTTTAAGATAAATAGTTCCTATTTAGAGAAAAATCTGAATGCATCTCCCAAAAGTAGAAAATTATAGCATACTCAGTAAGTTATGGTGATGTGCATTACATGATTTACTCTTACAATTAATCCAGAGGACAATGGAACAAGATTAAATAATTTTCAACTTGATTTAACAACAGCCCAATCCTCACCCAGACATGCAATTTTTTTTCAGGTTCACAGCATATTATTTCTGTCACACAGCTAACAAGACTAAAAAGAGAAACCAATACAGTGCTGTTTCACCTCTTTTTGAAAAAGATATAGTCAGATGTGTTTCACCTCATTTCTCACAGTCCACTACTGCATGAAGTGATTTTGCAAAAAAATATCCAAAGAACCCCAAACCAAAACCAGTATGTTCAATATGTACTTTTATTTCAAGAAAAAGAAACCCTACAGTCATAACAAAAAACCACCAAAATGCCCTTAGATTATTCTGAATAGTAATTATTATTTCAGAGCAATGTACTTAAAGAAGACAAATTAGGAAAATTAAAAACTCGTACAAAGGAGGGCCAGGCTATCTCTGATAATGTCAAAAAGTTACATTAAGAATGTCAGTGACCAAAGTGAGTCCTGACATGTCTTAAAATAAAACCAGCACAGTGTTATTACCAGGTAAGTACACAGCTGCCTCCTGTGTTAAGAAACCTTTACAGATATTCAGGGTGAGACTTGCTACACAGTCATCCAGTCAAAGACTGACAGTACAAAAGACAGATTTTGGAATAAGGCTTTAAATAAATAAAAATAAATAAAAAACATTAAAGTAAAAAAAAAAAAATTAGGGCAAGATAAATATTATTTCAGTACCTCAGTATTTAATAAAACAAGATCCTGGAGTAATCATAACACAATGAAGAACAAAAATGAAATAGCCATGGTGCACAAGAAAGCCAGAATTTGGATGTGTAATTCCTTATTAACTACAGCTACTTGACTACCCTAATTTTAATATTGGTATAAAAATACTCAAAGAGCTAAATAACCCTGAACTAACCAAAGCAATTTTGTTTAATTAAATCTGTGGTTATATACCATAACACAAAAAACTTTCACATATGGAACTTAAAACCTGAAGTTTACATATATTAACAAACAGTATCTTTGACGAAGAAAAGAGACAAGAAAGTGTTTGCCAAGTATACACATTTTTATTAATTCACTCTTCTGGGATGAATCAAGATAGCTTTCACTATAAAATTATGTATTTATACTTACAGATAAATTCTAATTCTCTCAGAGACTTAAGGTTTAGAGATGACAGTTTGTATCTGAAGGAAACCTGGCAAAACACCTGTAGCTTTTTTTTAACAAAAGACAATGCTTTCTTAACCTGGTGAATGAAATCTAATTACGTTTCTCATTCTGAAATCTGTCACAGTGGAATTTTAAACTTATCTAACGTTAAACCTACCTCTTAATTTCAAAAGTATTATAGAGACAACCCTGAAGAAAATGTTATTATATAAATAATTATGCTAGCAGAGATTTAATAACACTATTGCAGATAAAAAGGAGAAAGTTATGCATTTGGAATAGGACTGATATTTAGAAGTCTCATAACACGTTTTTTAAAAAGGTAAAAATCGAATCCAACAAAATCTCTAAAACCTTTAAAATATTCAATTAAAATACTCAGTCTTGCTGAGTATTTAACCATAAATAAAGGTTATTTATATTATCCCCCCACAATTAATAAAGGGCAATGAAGACTACAGGAAAAGCTTAAGTATTTTCATATGGCTACTGTTGTCAACTTTCTGTAAGACTATGCACGTTTTACATTTTCCTTCCTCCTTTATTTCTTTCCAGTTCTTTAGTCTACTCCCCAAACATCATTAAATTTTACCTGTGATGGAAGCTATTCTTGCTTCTATTTCAGACATGTCAGCGCTCATCCTTTTGGCTTCTCCGGAAACAAGGGCTGACGGTGGTCGTGCGCGAACATCTGACAAGCTCTCAACACTGCTCCCACGAGATGGGGGCAGACCCAAACGGCCAGGGTCACCCTGTTTAACAGTCACACTTTGTGAAAAGAAAATTCTGCACAAGCCCCTCCATATTATGCACCAGTATGTTTCTACAATATGCATTTTCAAAGGGACAAGATTTAAAATTCATAACACAATAAATGGGATTAATTTAACTATTATTGGTATATACAACTGAAATATCTGCAGCTTTGAAAATAATCAACCTAACTTCATACTGATAAAAAATCAGCAGAATTAGGTCAATACTGTCATAAGAGAATCTTTGTATTTTTGCATTCTACTTGAATTCTATTTCAAAATGCACC
>VYZP01039192.1:0-20006 GCA_013400635.1 Hypocryptadius cinnamomeus | reverse complement strand
TTTATAACATAGAAGCCTCTGAAGAAAAGATCCTGTCTAACATAACTGCATTTTCATTTACCTATGAGAGTAAGGTGACATTATCTACACATCCTGAAGTAGATGATTTCCAATCTACCTTTGGAAATAACATATTTAATATAACAACTGCAGAATATAACACCGTTACAGCTGCCAGTAGCAATGATTTAGAAGAGAATGATACTCGTACTTTCAGTAGTTCTTCATCCTATAAGATAAGGATATTTAGTCTGTTTCACTTAATTCTCCTTTTGAGAATCTTAATACAGATGATCCAGGACAGTGAGAATATTCTTTTCCTTGAATATATTTGAAATTCTAAAGTTTTTTTTTTACAAAACAAACAAACAAAATAATTCCTGAAAGGCTTATGGTCTTATCTGCATCAGGTAACCTTTTCTAATCCATAGGTACCACTTCAGCTTGAATGTATTTCCTCAGTTTAGTTCTATAAACTACTATCTGTGCCAAAGAGATATTGGTCTACATATACTGACTATGCTATATGAGAGGATAATCCACAATAAGAAGCATTTTTTTACAGTTTAAATTTTTAACCATTATATTTGGAAAAAAGTAATGGTTGACAATGCTCTTTTGTGTACTTCAAGTTAAGACAGTTAAATATATAATATACAAAATAAGTCATCAGGTTTGATGGTCTATGCAAGAATTAATTTAATTCCACATGAATGGAATTATCTCTTAAAATATTTAGCTTAACTTTAGATCTGTGGAACTTTGCAGCATAAAATTTATCTGATTAATGTAATGTTCCTCACTTTTCACAAAACCTTTAGGGATGGTGCAGTTTTCTTTTAATTAAATATATTTGTAACTCTTCAAAAGGTTCTAATTTCAGTGTCAATGTTGACTTTGAATATTACAGCTTCATTACTTAAAATTTGAGCTGTAGCAGTTTATCCTTTCTTCTCACAAACCCTCCCCCTTATTTCAGGTGTCCCTTTGTTTTGTCTTGCCAATACTCACAACTCATCTGCTCTGCCTGTGCATTCCCTGCAGCACAGGTCGCCAGTCCTAGTTTCTCCATCCAGCCATCCCTAGGAACTGGATAGGGCTGTATGTGCCATTTGGACAGAAGTCTGTGCATGGGACTGTATGCCTCGCTATTCCGGAGGAGTCTCTTTGGTAAAAACCATCTTGCTCCTCAGGAAAACCCAGCAATGGAGGCAGAAAGATAAGGGTCACTGGGGACCTGAGACAATCTCAGGACCACCTTTCTGATTCAGTTTGCTGACAGAACTGAAAGTATTTGCTTAATACTATTCCATTCCCAAAAGCAGTGTGGAAGTGTGAAAGTAGCAGAGATACCACAGAAGAAAACTCCCCGTATCATATCAGGAGTCCAGTTATGATTAACATATAGTCAGTTTAAGCATTTAGAAGCAATTAGCTGCAGTTTATTTGATAAAATAACCTTTTCAAATTATTATGTCAGATGCTTAACAGACAGTTGGCCTTCTGGTGGGTGAAGAATGGCTGCTAGCATGGATACATTAAAAACTTCCCCAGAGCCAGGCATGATCTGCATAAATAATTCACCATCTCTCACAGATATAGCCTGCCTCACTAATGAAAATAACCAGGACTTCAATATAGTGGCCATTTACTTATAAAAAGTTCATTCCTTAATCTAGCAGAAAACACATATTATTATATCCATTTTCTTTGGATTTTCAGGTTGTTGTTCATAAGAGAGATGCAGAAAAATAGATGAAGCCTTTACACTTAACATGGAGAAATAATGTTTTATGGCTTTTGAACAGCAAGTTATCAAGAGGAAGTAACAATTTTCTCATCCCAGTTACAGTAATAAGTCCACGAGTCAAAGTTGTTTCTGTCATTAATGTTCCAAGTGGAATCATGAACAAAAAAAATATATATATATGCAGCAGATTGTTCAGCACAAAATAATCAACCTGGTTTTGATCACCTGTGCAAAAACATGATTTTTCCAGTGCAGCTTTGATATTGGTTATGTCATCTTGGGCAAAGAAAAGGCATGGTATCATAACTCCTGTGCCTGAACTCCCTTCATGCAGTATTTGTGGTAACTATCAAATGGTTTCTAAAAACTGGAAACATCACTGGAAATGCCTTAGCAAAACTTGTATGACTTATATGAAATTCTATTTTTTTCACAAGACTTTGACACGGCTAAACTGAAAAATACTGGATCTGTAGCACTTTGTGGTAAGACAGCTTGCAGGTTCAAAAAGTCTGCAAGCCTTGCCATGAATACTTTTGACTACCAGCCAGGTAATAGCAAGCAGAACATTTGTGATGATTCAAGCAGGAAATCACTAAAAAAGGAGGAATGAGAAGATAAAATCATAGAAGAGTTGAAACAGAGCACCCAGGACCTCCCAATGTATGCAGAGGAAGTGAACTGCAGAAATGAAAGAAAGCAGTAGGGAATGTGGACAGACCAGTCTCTTCCCATTCAGCATTTTTATCTACCTGTTACTTAATATTGATGGCCTTTCCCCAAGGCTCACTGTAAAGATAAAGGAACACACTAACTGACATATTAGACCTATTCATCCAATCCCATACCTTTTTTTTCTTGAGAACAGCCAGGATCAGGAAAGTAAAAGGAAGGTGAGAGGAAAGCAGTCTACTGCAATGAACTGTGTTTCCTAAGCTGCATGTGTAAGTAGCTACCTACCTTGTGCTCTGATGCACAATGCTTTGCCAACCAGCTTTCAAATGTTCACTCAGGATTATTTATGTTACCTACATGTATCTGCAATTCATGCTTTAAATCCTACAGACTTCAGGATTTAGGTCTGCTATGTGTTAAATCACAGTATTTTCCAAATATATTCTTTTTCTCTTTTTCTCTTCTTATATTTGTCTTACCTATATTCTATGATAAAGAGTCACCATGGAGTCAGTGAGTCTCCACAGAGTAAAAGGAAAAAAGAAGGAAAGCGGTGCTATGCCTTGTATTGCTGGTGACTGTCATATGTTCAAAGCCAAATTTATTTTCTCCTAAAGTGGATCCTTTTCCAAAGAGATTTTCTTCTATTCACTGTATTGCCTGTAATCATAAGTTAGCCTTATAGTTTTAATTTCTTCCATTCTTGTAATTTTGAAAAGATTAAACACTAGAGGAACAGTTAATTTCGATTGCCATTCATTATTTTGTATTTCTCCTTTCTAGAGAAATCTCAGGCTGGCAATGCTTAGGAACAGGGAAAAGCAAAGTGGGTTTGATGAAAGGATCTGTTAAAGTGAAAGCTGTTAAATACCCTCCTTGGATGTTTTGCCATTATGCTAGAATTTTAATTGAAATTCTGCGTCTCTATCTGAATAATCTGGATCTAGTTTCTTGTGTTGCTTATTCTGGGACATACAAAGATATTCGTACTTCAAAGGGAGATGGCAACTGGCACTCAAAGAATCTGAACAGAATAAAAACACAGTCTAATCACCACCTTACAGGTTTTTTTTTTGTTTTTATTTGGTAAAAATGACAACATGGAGAGATGTTTTGAGAGGCTAGTAAGATCACTTTATAGACAGCCTAGGATGTGACTAGAATTCTGAAAAGTTCAGCAAAATTTGCTTTATTCCCTGCATCACAATGGGATACCCTGTTGTAAATATATATATCAGCAAAGAATTGTACAGAAGATTTCAGACCTGTGCAATACATTCTAGACAACTTCCAGACAGATTAGATGTCTACATGTACCTATCCATCACTTTTCAGTACAAACAACAAGACAGCAGATACAGTTACATAATTTTAAAACACATTCAGGTTTTAGCACTGATGACCTTTTTAAGATGACAACTAAATTCCATCCTTTAAGCATATGCACCTAAAACTTACTTGAAAGATTTTTTCACACTGTGCTTGTGCCAGCTCTTTTGCACTGGCAGGTAGCCAGCAAAATTAGGGCCTGAGACTTCAAGTTGGAGTAATGAGTTTCATTTAAAAAAAACCATTGATACAAGAAAAAAAAAGTTTATTGTGTGTCTTAAAAAAATACTGCTTTGTTTAATGATTTCATCTTTCCTAAAGACTTTTTCTGTTGCTCGTTCTTGTAATTTTTTCTCCTGTGCGACAGAAAGCCATTGTATAGATGGCTGGAAACAGATTCAAAAAGCTTACTAGTCTAACTTTTTCCCATTACCACTTCTAAATGATTCCCAAAGTGTGGCTATCCCAGACCTTCCTGTTTGTTTTTCTGGAAGTACTTCATTGAATATTAATCCTGCTTCACAATATTTTTCATTATGATGATGATGATGATGTAAACATGCTGTATCCAAGATAAATTCTAAGCTTTTGTGTATACCAGTCAAGTATCAGGGTCTTTACAGAATAGTTCTTTCATGTAATCGTTACAACACTCTTGCAGCTACTCCTCTCTTCACTGTCGCTGACACTCAGGACTGCAAAAGCTTCCCACATTATGTCCCCTTGTTATATATAAGAAAGTAAAGGGCACCTATCAATATTGACATCCTTAGGGGAATAAATTTGGATTTAATTATGTTCACTAATGTGTTACCACCATCTTGATATATTGATTGTAGTTCTCCTTGGTCAGTAGTAATTAAATTACATTTTTCAGTATATACTTGTATAAGGCTTAGTTTATAACTGATAAGATATTTTACTGATTAGTAATCAGACACAAATAGACAGCATGAAATTTAATGTGGATCATTACTTTATATATTCAACTGACATTTTGGCTCTGCACACAATTCCAGAGGGTGGTGTTAAGCACCATATATATGTGGGCTCTAGACAATATGCAGTCACCTGTCTCTGCCTTTGTTTTCATATCAGGAAATATATTTATTCAACAGAACTCTTCAGGATCCTGCAGAAGAAATATACCATATGTTAGCAGTCTCATGGACCACACTGCTCCCTCAGGCTGCTAGCAGGTTGAGACAAGAGACAGCTTGCCTGTGTCAAGTGATGATTTCCTGAGGCAGGGACAAAACAACCACCCGTTTAAAGGGAGGCTAAGGGCACCCTGCAGTCCCACGACAATAATATGGTTAATGTCACAACAGAGCACAAAGTACCTTATTGCTGGGGCAGCCAGTAATTAAGGGCACAGGACTAAAAACAGACTTAGGCTGCCTGTAAATCCTATGTACTATTTCAGCATGAACTGCATATACCAAGTTTAGGCATCCAAATCACAGCATTATTGAGTTAAAAACCTTAATCTGCCACTTTAACAGTCCTTACAGAAATCCTTCTTCACCTTTTCCCTCACCAGAGCATGACAAGAATTTAGGGCACATACTAGAGCCTCTGGGGCTGCAGCCAGCAGAGGGCACAGATGACACATGCAGACACTGGTGGGTATCTCACTGAAAAGTTCAACACGGTTTTCTGTTCCCTTCAGCAATGCAGCTGCTTGACTCTGGCCTACAAACAGAAAAGATGACTAGTCATTCAGAAATAACTGATGCTACAGGTTTTTTTCCCCAAACATCTGGTATATCAGGACAAATCTGAGTATACCAATGAGAAATTACTTCTTCTCATGCTCTCTTCTCTGGAGATTTCATTCAGCTGAAAGCTCCTCCTGGTTAAGATCTACCCAGGGAGGTGGCTGAATCACCATCCCTGGAAGCTTTCAAGAAACAACTAAATCTGCCACTTAGTGCTAGGGTCTAGTTTACGAGGTGGTGATCACTCGAAGGTTGGACTCGATGATCTTGGATGTCTTTTCCAATCATAACCATTCTAAGACCTTCAGCTGTCACTAAAATGCATGCTTAAAATATAGATAAAGTGGTTGAATCTCTTTGGTAGTGCTTCGAACTACAAATCTGAGTCTCAAATACCTTGTTTCTCCCCAACTGTGAAAGATCTGGATATGCAGTGTTGGCTGAACCAATTTCGTTGACCCTGTGTTTACTGCATCCCCACCATTGTCACCTGAAATGTAAGATAAATTTTATAAATTTTTATAGCACAAATAAGTCTCTGCAAAGGAGTAAACTGCTTTGCTATCCCTTCAGAGCACTTGGAAGACTCAACAAGCTGGGTGCTGCATGGCGCCCTAATGCTGCCAAACTGGTCCTGCAGTGTGTAAAACTCAGGAGAAAAGACAGAAAAGTAAAATACTTTAACAGTGGTTAAATGTTTCCCAGAAAAATTAAGTGGCTTGTCTGCCTACAGCCACACAGGATAACAGGATAGCTTTTAGCTATGAAAACAAATGTCCTCTGAGCTGCTAATTGTAGCAAGGCAGCAATATGTTTACAAACAATATCCTATTACCAAAGAGTCTGTAAAATAAAGAATGTCTTTTATAATCATGCTGTTTTGCAAAAGATATTACAGATTTTAAAACAATATAACAGAACTTTAAACAAAGTTTGGACAAACCCCTGAGACACTATAAAAGACTTCAGTCATTGTACAACTGAATTAATGATTTAGAATTTATCTGTGCATCTTCTGCCATTCATTTATGAGGATATGCCTGAAATGTATTTTTTCAGAGTGTTATTATATCTACAATGTATTGTTAAGTAAACTTCCAGCACCATCTATTTTTAAGTAAACTTCCAGCATTATGAGACTCAAGCACTACTTAAAAATTTAATATTTCTTGCAAAAATAGGGACTGGTCAATTTTATGTGAGTTGTCCCCCATGATGTAATCAGAACCACTTCATTCCCAGACACCACTCTCACAAATGGACTGACTTTATTTTACACATCATCAGATGAGGGGAGGTGGGGGAAATTCTTATATTCATCAGTTTTAAGGCAGCCAGAAACATTTCACCTATTCACCCAAAATTCAGTAACTGCTTTGGCCAAAACAAGTTTTAAAAAATTGCAAGATACATAGCAGAAAAATGAAAGTTTAGTGATTTGCCTTTGAGTTATTTCCCAGTCCTTTCACACATCCAACCAGAATAAATAATTTCACCAACTTTTCCACTCATTTCCCCAGTGATTTCCCCATTTAGTTGTAGTGTAAATGGAAAGCTGGCCAAAACATTTGTGACTGCTGGTGAGGATGAAGCCATGTATGGAGCAGCCATCTGGCTGCTGCTCAGAGACAAGTAAACCAGCAGAGTTCTGCTATGCTCTCCCTCTGTGCAGGATCTAGCCTGGTTCCTTTCACTCTGCCACCAATTTTCAAGCAACTCCAAGAGCTAATCATGCTTTGAAAATGACAAAGACACGATCAATGTCACAGTTTTAAGAGTGGCATTCAAAATTCTGACTCCCCCCAAAAACATTGCTAGGGAACAGCATTAGGAGAAATGGAGTACCTGTAGCCAGAACAAAACCTGATGCTACAGGGGAAGAAAAAAATTAAATAAATTAAAAAAAAAAAAAGCGCCCTCTTTTGTTTTTTTGAGACTTGCCACTAAATACAAAATCTGGACTAAAGCAAACAGATTTAAGAGAAGCAACAAAAAATTATTCCCCAACATTACCATTGGGTGGCAGGGCCAGATCCAGCACCCAATTTAATTTTGGAAATGTGCAATTAAATTTACAAGAGTAATAACTCAGTACTTTAAGAATTACACTACAAGTCATTTTGACTACATCTAAAACCAGAGCATGAAAAACTATGAAGGTTGTCACCTCTACAGCTAGCCCACAACCAACTGCTCTTGGGAGCTTCAAGATTTTGTGGTCCAACTGACATAACCAGTGAAGTTTTGTCACAAACTGCATCCTCTAGATTGCTGAATTAAGTCTCTAAAAAGACCAAGAAAACCAAATTTCAAAATGTTTCAACAGAAAAGTTATCCACAGTAAAGGTGTAGGTGCCTTTATACCTGTATAAATGTCCTTTTCAACCAATACCACCAGCACTGTAACCTTTCCAGAGCATCACGTTTCAGTTGCAAATTCTGAGACTGGCAGATGGATCCAGAAGTGTCAGCCCCGTGTGTATGGGTAAAACAAGCCTTTCAATAATGCTCTATGGCAAGACCACACTGAATGTCATTTATTCGGTGCAGGCAGAATATTCTTGGTGAAGTGGCATGTCTCATCGTTGATCACAACACAAAACCACCATCATAAGCATGTCTTGAGGCAAGGAGCCATACTACGGGTGATTTTCCAAAAATTATCACAGGAGAAACCAAATAAAACCATGGTATGTCCTGGATCTGGAAGCCTGTCACTACACAATGAAGAATTCAAGCAGAGTTCCCTGGGAACAGTGGAGGTCCTAGCCTAGGGGTGTGAGAACTGCCACCACTAGATGTGATGACCGTACAAAATCGATGCTGTCACGCAGCCCAAGCCCACCAACTCCCGTAAGGCAGCGCTCGGCCCCCTTCGCTGCGTGGGGGATGCCGTACAGCCCGCCCATGGCAGCAGGACTGTGCCGGGCCGAGCCATCCTTCCACACCCCAGGGACCAGATGTTCCCGCACAGGATCCCCGCGGTCTCCGGAGCCGCCCTGCCCCTCCCGCCCAGCGGCTCCATGCCCTCGCTGGCTCCGGCCAGCTCCAGCCGCTCGTAGGGCCCGGCGCGGCCCGGCCCGGCCCCCTCCCCTGCCTGCAGCGGGTGGCGGCGGGAGAAGGGCGGCGGCGCTGTCACGNGCTTTTGCATCGTTTGCAACCTCGAGAATTTCACAGCAGGAGGCTGAGGTGTGTGTGAAAGTGTTTTCAGAGGGAGGACGAAGATGTCTTCTGGGTCTGGCTGCAAAGTGTGCCCATCTTAGAGCAGATTCGTGGGTATGGGCTCTTGCCGTGGTTCAGGCTGGCTTTCCATGTTCAGTGTATCCCAGAATAATACGCTGTGCATCCCTCAAGGCCGCGAGTTGTGTGTTACTGAATTCTCTCCTCCCAGCAGTTGCAGCAATACTAATGCCTCCCACAAATCCTCCATAGCTCTTCCTCAGCATTCAAGTCTGATTCCAGCATTCTGTTCCCCCTCTGGTAATGGCCTTGCAGCCTCTCTAACGCTGACATCTCCCGTGACATTTTCTCTTTTGTCACCATGCTGAAATACATTTCTCCTCTTTTGTTTGCTGTGCCCTCCAAACTGCATTTGGGTCCATCCCAAAGATTTGCTTTCCATCAGAGGGTGGAAATAAATACATACATATATGCATGTATATGTTTATATATATTTATATATATATATATGTGTATATGTATATATATATGTGTATATATATATATATATATGTTATATTTGCTTACTACTAATCATGAAGCTTAGTGAAGCATTTCTGCAAGGTGGTATCTCTTGTGAGGTATATTGCAGCTTCAGCTACTATGAGATGAAAATTTCTAGATGTTCTTCAGTCCTTATCGTGGAAAGCTAAAAACCAGACTGGGTTAAAGTCAGAGAGATTGAGGCAATGAAAACCTGAGTATATGGCATTTGTTACTTGCTTTTATATATGATTATGGATTAAGGGAAAAATAAGAGATTATGTTATTGTGAATGAAGAAGTGGGGAGAGAGCAGGAGAAAAAAGAATGGTGAGTGCCCAGTGAAAGTATGTTTTGGGTGACATCAGCAATCAGTGGAATACACCTGTAGCTGGTATTGTAGTTGGTTTGTCAGGCACTCAGGTAATCTTGCTAAGACAGGCCTCGGTGCATTTTACGTGCATTGGAAGTGTTCATTTTCCAAGGGAGGGCCTTGCTGAGGAATGGGGAAAAGGCATGACAAGTTGCATTGATTCTTGGATTGTTTTCCTGAACACAGCAAAGAAGAGCACAGCATTTCAGAGACCTCAGTAGTGTGTGGTGCCACACTTTGTGTAACTGTTTGTCCACTCCCTTGTACTGTTCCACCAATGGAATGGCACTGGAGGTGTTTCTCTCTGGGATGTTATCTTCAACACCAGAGCACTCCTGTTACTGCAGGTCTTATTTTCCCTGCAAATGTTATTTCTTAAGAGTATTCTACAAGGCATTCATGTTTTGTGACTTAGGGATGGTCACACATTGCAGGTTTTGTAGATTTTGGATCCTCCAGTCTGGAGATGATGTTCCATGATAATCACCGAAGAAAAGTGGTTGGAGAATTTTGAAAAAAAATTAGGATAAGGCTAATTAATATTATACATAATAACTATATATTTAATAACTATAAATTAATACTCATATTAGAATATTAATAATAGTTTTGTCTTGGATACTGTTGATATGTGAAGGGCAAACAGATTGGGAACTCTATGTGTGTTTGTGAATGTATGGCTAGAGTGTGACGATGAAAATAGCTGTTGCAAAATAGTGGCTACTTAAAATGCAAGCTGCAGTGGATTGAGAAAAAACATTGGCAATTACAATTTTTTTCTCTTTGCAAGAACACTATCATGCTAGGACTGAATATACACCCTTTGAGACAGTCTCTGCTCTTCAGAGTTTGAGCCATATTTAGTGCTTAGTTACCAATGGAAGCCTTGGATAAAGTCACTGCCTTGTACTGTGGATGTGCATTGATATTATGGAATAGAATCTGGTCCATGGTTGTTGATATGGTAGGGGGTAATGACAGTATTCATTATCAGTTCAATATTCAGAAACTTTTAGAGGACATTACAAACTTCTTAGCATCAGTTCTTTTTCATTTGTGTCAGGAGGTAATCTGTTTTTTATTGAAATATGACAATAAAATTTTGTAGACTGCTTAAATATTCCCAAAAATAGGCAATTTTAGGTCATGTAAACCTTCCTTAGCAAGCACAGTAGTACAGACTTTTTACTTTGTGGTGGTCAGGTCATTACAACACAGTAAACAGCTCTTGGACTAACATGAGCAAACAGTTGAACCTGTTTTTTTCTTTTCTTCACTGTGTGGGAAAATAAAAAACTGTAGACATAATGCTTTCTTTGTATCTGATTCCGTTCAACCAGAATGGGGAATTTTTAGAGGAAAAGACTGAAGACCAATGAAGAGGATGATAATTCTTTACATTCTATCTGCAGTACTAGAGGAGTTATGGTGGTTTGGTTTTTTAATTTATTTTTTGTCTTCCAGTTTAGTGTATTACATGTGATGTATAATTGGCTGACAGAAGTAGAATTCTGACTTTCTACAGCCTCTTGAGTCAACTGTCTGGTTTTCCAGGCATTCCTGTCCTTGAGTAATGATGCTACATTTTCAGTGTTTGTGTTCATATGTGTTTGTGCATCAGTCATCCACAAATACAGGTACTACACATTTAAAAAAAAAAATCATATAATTATATAATCATTAAAATTGGAAAAGAACTCAAACATCATCAAGTCCAACATTTGACCAAACACCACCCTGTCAACTAAGCCATAGCACAAAGTGCATCCAGTCCATTCTTGAATGCTTCCAGGGATGGTGGCCACCATTTTCCTGGGCAGACCAGTACCTGATACACAAGAGGGTTTGCTGGTTGGGTTTGTCTTACTGCATCCCGCTAAAAACTTCTGTCAGTGCTGGCTGTGTATATCTGTATGAAACTGCAGGGGCTTTTGTTTTCACTTTTTTTTTCCTATTGCTGTTGACAAGTTACTGAAGCAGGGAAGTAAAAAAAAAAAAAAAAGACAAAAGATGGTGAAGATGTATAGTACAGAATTTAGCAAGAAGATTCCCATAAGTAAGGTTGAACAAACAAGTGATGGAAGTTGTTTCATTCCTGAAGAATCTAATTCCAAAATCTTGTGAGACAATCATGTAACTCAAAAGTTATACAGCTTTTAAAGCCCCATATTAAAAATTGTTAACCTTTAATTGTAGATGCAAACTGGAGGCAGAGGGTATTCTCACTCCACCACAAACAGGAAAGAGAAGAGTTTCAAAAATTGTACAGAACCCAGGAATAGCCCTAGAGGGGTAGATGGAGAGACACTTTGCTGTTGCAGTGCACCCTCAAGCTCTGATCCTCCATTTCTCAGATGAGAGGGAACTGATGGAACATGACTGCATCCTGCCTTGTCCATATACCCATATTTTCTTCCAAAAAAACCCCAAACAACCCAGGGCACATGGGTTGGTAGGTAAATATAGGCAGATAGATGCAAAGGGCAGTGGCAGGCCCAGAAGGTGCTGCTTTCCTTGCTGGATGATTGGAAAATCAGGATTGCTGTGTCTGTTTCAGAGAGCACCTGTATGGACATAAGTAACGAACTGCCTGTATTATTGTATCATGTCCAGGAGACACAACAGCTTGTTAATGCTTCATTTTCAAATGGAAAAATGAGTGATGAGTTTCCTACTCAGATCTGAGTTCTGTCTTTATCCTCAAAAGGTGTCTTCTGTGTGTAAGACGTGTGTAGAAGTCTGTAAGATTCCCATTGGTTTGGTGAGAAGTGTCTCTGTTGTGAAAATATTTCTGTGAACTGCGGGAGGAGGCAGCATTTTTGTGCTGGGGGTTTGTGTTTGGGGTCTATGGTACACTTGAGTTAGCACCTTGTACTTTCCTGTCTTAATTGCATTCTCTTAGCTCTGCAGCAGGATTCCTCTGCTGTCACCTACACAGAAGGAGCAAGTCTGCACATAGTACTCTCTGCATGGGAAGTCCTTCACTGTTTTTATGTTTGGAGTTAAACTACTGGTAACAGTAGTGCAAAACTACCGGAAAAGTCATGCTGTAGCCAGTTTTATAATATTTTATCATATTGAGGGTAGGACTAGGTGACCTTTGGAGGTTTCTTTCAACTCAAATCATCTACCATTCTATACTTTGGCTTTGCTGCCAAAGGATCAGATAAAGAATTGTCTGAAGTCTCGTGGTTTCTGGGGTGATCTTTGTTGCTGAAGAGAATAAAAGATCATTTAAAGGGACTAAAATGAACAGTCTTCCGTGATGTGACAATGCAGTAATTGAAGTGCTGGCCAGTGCTCTTGCTGAAAATGAATGTGATAATTTACAGTATTGTAAAATAACATTTTTTAGATTGCAAATGAAAACCTTTCTTGTATGTATCAACTGTTTTATAATAAATATAATTTTGGTTTTATATTCTAGTCGGGGCAGTTCACAGAAGATATGATTCCTACAGTAGGCTTCAATATGAGAAAAATAACAAAAGGCAATGTTACCATAAAGGTAGGTATGCATGTTTGAATTGATACAGAATGAATAAATAATAGAGTAATTTCAACTGGAAGTATGAAAGACAGGAAATTTCTTTTAAAATTATAGGGTCCCTTATCTGTTTTTCTAGCTCCACACTAACTTCTTTTTTAAAGCAATAGTAATATATTTCTCTGTTATATTAATCTCTCTTTGATTTCATTGTATTCCATGCCAGGCAGAAGCTTTGTTGCACTTTTTTGATTTAGGAAGGTCATAAAACGTGGAGATACTGAGGTAGCTGAGTTGACTCCTGGGGGGTGTATCTATCTTCTCTCTTCCTCTTCCCCCCCTCCTCCCAACTGTAAGTGGAATCTGGAGCAACTTGACTCCTAACTTAGGTATCTCAGTGGAGAGTGTGGTTTAGCTCACACGTTAGCTATGCTGAAATAGAACATCTAGCTTAAATCAGTTATCAGAGGACCTTCTCTTACAGCAGTAGAGACACATAGGCATCAAAATAGAGATAAAGCACTCCGATAGCATTAAGGCACTGTCTGTTGTTTGATTATGAAGGGAGCTTGGTTGATTAGTCTTGATGAAATTCACAACTTCTAGCTAAAACTAGATCAAGGGAATCTAGATTTTTGTCTTTACCTTGACTTTTCACTCCTTTCCCATAATATGTAAGTTGTTTTCTCCCTCAGTTCTGTAGTTACTCTTCCTCTGGTTTGGTATGGCTGCTAAACCACTGATCAAATTCCAGAGGTGCCATAGTCAATAAAAAAGTTACTGCATTCAGCCATAGTTGACAAGTAATCCACAGGAATAGGAATTTCCTTTGTTTTTTTTTTCTTTTGCACAGAAGCAATGAGGCCATGATTTTATAGAGAGAAAACATAGGCATAGTCGAAGGGGTGTACTGATGCTGCTGCAGAATTGTCAGATGTGGAAGAAAACAGAAAAGTTGTTGATGGTTCATTATACTAGGCAAAAATCTTTTACTAGTAAGCAGTCATCAAGACAAAGTATTTTTTGAGCCAGGATAGTTCAAGAAGGAACTGACTAATAGTTTATGCCAGGGTTGTCTGAGCAAATGGTGTTGCAAGATTAAGTTGTGCAGAGAGGGTGTGGGTGAGTTTCGGTGGAACTGTGCCTTGTTTTACTCTTTGATCGCAAAAGTAATTTTATATATAGTTGCTGTAATAGAATTTTAAAGAATAAGGAGATAATGCTAACATAATTGATTATGTTTATTACTTTCAAAAACCATACTTAATTTGGAAGGCAGTCTGCATAGGATGATATCTTGACTCATTCTCACAGTCTGTCTGCTACAACAGCATTCAGTGCAAGGAAGAGTAATATGACTCTTAAGCATAGATGCTTATTTCTTTAAGAGTCAGGATAAACTAACTGTATGCCATTATTCCTGTATCTAGGTAGGTTATTGCTAGATAAGTTTTCCAAAGTTATTTTACTTTGAGAAAAATGACATAATCTTTTAATAAGTTGATGACTCAAGAATGATGAGCCGGTGCCTCTTGCTAGAAGCCTTTTATAAACTATACAAAACAGGTAACCCTTCTCATAGAAATATTATGATAGTCAACTGTCAGCTATTAAAATTAATGGATAAAGTGTTATTTTACAAAACCCATGATATTCTTTAAACATGACAGGAATGATGTTTATGCTAAGCAAATGCCTGACATTGTGTCTGACCTTTTTCAAAGGTTTCAGGGGACACTGCAAAACAGAATCAATTAAATTTATTATAAAGTTGAGGCTGAGAAGTCATCTGGGTCAAAAAGTCATCAAGTGAAAAATTGGCATTCTAGAAGTATTAAGATTGATCACTTTTGGAAAAGTAAGTTGCAAATCCAGCAATTAGGTGATACTAATCCTTTATCTGTTTTTTGCTCTATTTTGAGGTAGGCCACTAAGAAGGAAGTACTATGCTAGTGCAGTGTCACTGCCTGGTTTCTTTATTTCAGCTCCATCTGCAGATTTCATACAATTCCAGAAGGCAGAAGGAACTGAAACCCATGGTCTTCTTTCCTTTCTTCTGATTTTGGCAGTCATTTCCAAAAGCTGGTAGATTTATTTTCATTTTTAGTCTGTAATCTTAATGTGTAAATGTATGGTCACTGGCATGCGTGTGCGTATTTATCTGAACCACATTAAAAGAAAAACACCGATTATTTACTCAAGCCAGAACATCTCATAGGAAGATGCCAGTTTCAGATGTTCTTGAATTGAAGCTAATCCTGTTTAGAGATGTAAGGCTGTCTGCTTTAACCATGAATTGTCAAATTTTGACATATCAATATGTTTAATAACCTGTCAGCTGTTATTTCCAAGAAGAGAAGGCAATAAAGGAAGGATTTTACCACACAGTGTTTGAAACCTAAGCAGGGAGCTTTATATTTTGAGGTTGTGGTTGAGGTATTGAAGTACAGGATGATTTCTAGCATCAAAAGTATTTTACATACTATAGTGTAGGGATCTGCTAGAACTATTCTATTGAAGTTCATTACAAAATTGATGGCTGTCTATTTTTTTCCCCTGACAAAAATATCTGACTGAATTGTTTTGAGATTTTAATTCCAAACAAGTTTTGCTGTTTGGTGAGTAATTTGATTTTGATTTTTTTGGTGAGTGATTTGATTTTGGTTTTTCCATTTTTTGGATCTGCTTAGTATTAGCAGTCCTTTTGCTTAGGTGAGATTTACTGTTCAACAAGCTAGACAGCAATTAATAAAATTTACTTTAACAAGTCAAGTTTCAAGAACCTCAGAAGGCTTGAATTGTGAACTGCTATTTAAAGTGATTGGGAACCTCCAGCTAAGCAACCTTTGGTTCTTGCAGTGGTGGTCTTAGAACAGCCTCAGTTAAAAGGAAATAGAACGCCACAGACATGTGTACGCACAGATAATGCCACAGATTCATTTCCCTTGCTCTTGCATTTGTTTTTCTTAAAATAGCATGGCCAAGCAGATTCTGCCATTGTGGTCCGGGGGAAGTGGAGAGCATGTGCTCGGGGGACTGGAGCTGGCGGGGTGGGCAGTGGTCACCCCGGCTGTCACCACTAGATGCCGGTGTCCCTCCACCACACCCTGCACAGCCTGGCTGCGGGAGAGCAAGGCTGAGCTTCTTGCTGCTTGCACTTTGCTCTGATGTGGCAGAGAGGCGGGAGAAGGATGCCAGCTCTGTGCATTCCTTTGCCAGCTTCCTTTGTTGCAGCAGTCCTGCTCTGGACAGTAGTGTTTTTAGGTCTCTGTGCATCCTCATAGAAGCAGAATTCTCCTGCTTTGTAATGCTTCCTCCTACTATTCTGGTTATCTTACCTGTCATATTGTCATTTCAAATGTCAAGCAGTAATACAAGCCTGTGTGTGTACTCTTGAGTGTAGCTCCAGCAATGTTTCCGTACATACTGGCTATTCTGTATGACTTGGATCACTCTGAAGAAGCTGTGCTGTTCTGGCCCGATTTCAAGTCAAAGTGATTATTTCTGTAAAAAAAAAAAAAATTTTCTGGATATCCCAGTGTTTAATGATAGTTGTCTCTAAGGAAGAGCTGTACTGGTGGTTCAAAAGGGCTGTGATCCACAGCAGGAAGCCCAGTTACTAGTGCTAAATCCCAGGGATTGTTTACTGTGTTCATTGGTGACCTGGGTGGTGGGACAGGGTGCACCTTCAACAAGTTTGCTGGTAGTACAAAACTGGGAAGAGTGGCTGGTGCAGCAGAGGGTTCTGCTGCCATCCAGAAGGGCCTTGACAGGGTAGAGAAATGGACTGGTAGGACCCTTGTACAAGGACTTTGCTTTTGTGTCCTGTTTAAAATCCACCTGTTGATCCTTCTGGTATTGTATTTTGTGTCTCTGATAAAGTGGCAAATAGCCCCTGATCACTTAGAAATACTCTCTCCGATTAAAATACCTCTGTACTTGTTGTCAGGAGTTGAAGATACTTTGTGAACATTTTGTGTTGAAAGTCTGTTTCCAGTTCTTCAGTGAAAATATTATTATTAAGTTATGAACATTGAAATGTGCATATAGCTTTTTTTCTTTTATCTGATGTGATTAAAATGCCTAAATGCTATGTTTAAAAGTTGGACTTTATCACCAGTGAGGAGGGAGAACAGAGTTCTTTAAAGGGCCAACACTGATTTCAAGGAACATACTGTTCTGAGAAATATTGCTTTCAGAAAATGTAACCACATTGCACTTTTTTTTTACTCTAAGAGCAGCTATGAAGGCATTTCCAATATATAGGATAATAAGTAGTAAGTATTCTAAAGTAGTAAGATATTCTAACTTCCGTATTAAGTTACATGGCTGGTAGGTACTACAGGTCAGGCTGTGTAGATTTGTATATATACAGGACAATTTATAAAAAGTTTATTAGGTTTTTTATTCTTCTGTTTATTAGGCAAAAAAGATGGATATTTTTGGTTGAAGATTCCAGTCTAGAGTAGGTGATTGTTTAGGATTTGTTCCTTGTGAGCTTAGCCAGGTGGTAAGTAACCCAGCCTGAGCCAGTTGTCTGAACTTGCTCGGGAGCAGTGGGTGCTTTGCAAGAATACTTCACCAGGTAGGCAATGTGGGTGAAAGAAACAGAACAATTTCCTGCTGTTGGTGCCCTCTGAGCACTTCAGTAGCCAATGAGAAATTTTGGTCACCTGAATTAAATGCCTAAATTTTAGGTGATTGAAGTTGTCCCATGCTTTCCAGTTGCTCCCTATTACACAGATTTGTCTGTGAATGCAATGACTGCTGTGTATGTGTGAGCTCATTGGTCACATCTTAGGCTTCTCTGTGTACACTGTGGTGGTGGATGTTACTGGTGCTGCCTTATTCTGTCCAAATACTTCTCTCTGCTTACCAGATTCCTCAGCTGTTTGTTTAGGTTAGGTTTTATGGCTGATACTTTCTGCATACATCCAAGAGGAAAGATATATTTCCAAGTTCAAATATTTGTAGTGTTGGATTCATCTTGCAGGTTAAGATGTCTGCATGTAAACAGCTGTATGTCTGCAGTGAGGCTTAAGCTCTTTTAATAGTCAGAGGAGCTGTAGTCAGTGCTGTCAAGACTAGAGCATAATTCTGTCATCCTAAACAAGATGTTATATCTGATCAGCTGAAAGGCTGTCTAGACTTTGCTGACTACTGTGAGATTGTAAGTACTGAACCCACACACTGACAGCAAGATAGAAATTTGTCATTGTCATCTCTGTCCACAAGAAATCTCCTACCCAGCATGTCTGAAAAAAGCTGTGTAACATGACATCTAGAAAACACTTTTCCTGCAACTTTCTCATGAACCATCAAGCCTTCCCACAATATGAGCTAATTTGAAGAAACACAGCCAGAGTGTTAATGAACCTTCCTGTAACTGAAAGCTTTAAAAAATCTTTGAACCTATTCATGTGCATTTTTGCTCAACTGTCATAGTAGAGCTCTGTGCAAAAGAAAAGGATCTTTTAGCTCCTTAAACACAGCTAATGGCTACGGTCTTAAGATGGTGCCTTAGATCCTCCTGAAAAAATTGGAAAGAGATAAATTCAAAGTTTCCTCTTTTAGAAGAATTTGATATATCTCAGGTAAGAACATTGTAAACAGTGGTTCCATCCTGGTGATTTAGTTTACAGATTAAAACATTGCACTAGTTGATGACAGTGTAGACCTGCAAGCACGATAAGAATAGAAGTAGATAGGAATGAATAAAACAGATTAAAATGCAGTACCAACAAGATACGTGCCTTTGAGATTGAGCCTGAACAACAAATCCTTGAGATTTTAATCTCCTGTGAGGCACTGGTATCCGGTGTCAAAGAAACTTTCTTTCAATTTGGTCATTCTGTAATCTTTTGCTGAGTCTTAAAAATCACAATTTTATCAATCGGGGTAAAAATGCCTTTTAAATATTATGAAACTTTTATTCCTGAGGAGTCAGTAAAAGCCATGGGAGAAATTTGAAGACTAGCTTCTTTTTAAAAACAACCAGACAAAGTAAACTTCTTTTTATAGCTAGCTGTATGTTCAACTGTTAAGGTTTAGTCTCCTTCCTATCCCCATTCATACCCAGAACATATTTTTTACCTGTGTATTAAATACTGGGTTGCAAAAATAGTTGATATACAAAACATGCAAGGCTCATGCAAGAAAACTTCTTTAACACTTAGACCTCTCCCCTTTCCTTCCTGGGTACCTCTTGTATTCTCACAGTTCTGTCTGTTCAGTTGTGTAGTGTGAAAATGGTTTGGTGCAACAATTTGTGTTTTGAATTAAGTAGTTATCTCTTTCATTGGCTATTCAATATAATAAAAAGTAGTAGAAGGTTCTATTAAAACCATTTTGGTTTCAAAGGGAAAGAGGTAAGGATTTTTTTTTTCATTTAATGCATTTATTTTTTTTTAATATTTCACAAAATTATTACTATATTGATGTAAACTTGGTTCTAAACCTCTGTTAAAAACACCTAGTCTATTTGTGTCCTTCATGTTGTACTTTAATGAATAGCTGTAAGCCTGATTAGGGAAACTGACTGGAAATGACTTATCTTTCCATTGTTTCAAGGTGACTTTTTCTCCTAATGAGAGTAATCTTGTTCTGCAGTGCAATTTAATACTGCAAGATATAGTAAATCATCAGGCAAGGACAAACCCAGGATTTTTTATCTTGTATTATTTATTTTGTGATTAGTCCAGGCTACATCATCTTGTAGATTTTCATGGCTATCAGCATTCCTAAAATCTAATCTGACTACTAGCCTGCCCTATCATCTTTCCCTTTTTTTTTTTCCTTCCTCTGGTTTACCAAGAAGATAATATAGTTTCTTTTTCAAGACACACAGATGTGCACCAGATGGCTTTGGATAGTTTCAAGGTCTTGATGAGTTATTGGAGTAATTAGTGTTGGTATAAGTTTTGTCACCTGACCATAATGCTGAATACTCATTACGTTCAAGCTTTTAAAG
>VYZP01039190.1:1687-19737 GCA_013400635.1 Hypocryptadius cinnamomeus | reverse complement strand
TCATTGTTATTGTTATTCCCTTCTTCCTTTAATCATAATCCCTACACAGGGAGGAGAATTGATCTTTCAAATTGCATCGTTAACTCCAAGTTTGTCAATAAGTTGACAAATAATTTCAGTTACTCAAACTGGTTTTTCTAAATTAATAGTTATGTGTCCCCCACAAATGAACTATAAAGTCAGCAATTAAAAGCAAATAAGGAATATGTTTTGAGGGAAAGATATACTGTAGGTGAATACAAAGCCAAGAGACCATGGCTCTGTGTCAGCAGGGCCTGTCAGTGCCTGCTGAGTGGTGTGAGGTGTCTAGAGGAAGCTGTGGAAGGAAGATACTCCACATTTGGGCCAAATCTAGTCACCATGAATTAGTGTCTGGGGCTCCTTTGTGGTTTCCAGCTGGTTAAGCTGCATTTTAGCACATTATTCCAAGTGTAAGGCTGCCTCTGTTCCTCTAATTTTGGTACATTCCTCTGTTGTGACAATGCTTCCCAACACTGTGTTTGTTGTTTACTTATTTCACCTTTCATTATCTATGAAAAATACTTCTATTCTTAAATAATCATAGAATAGTTTGGATTGGAAGGGACTTATAACAAATCCTTTAATATCTAGTCTAACCCTCAAGTAAGATTTGTCCAGAAAGCGACCTTCCGAGGAAATCTTCATCTGTCCTTTTAGTCCAACTGCAATGATTTTCTTCTATGCAACTGTTGATGGCTTATTTGGATTGCACACAACTGTGCTTGTTTTACTACATGTGATTCAAAAAATGTAACATTGTTCCTAATTCCAATTTTTCAACAGTGATAATTAGGGTAGAGCAGTGGTCAATAGATGTGGCTTTACTTTAAAGAAATACCATGGGAACCCAACTTGATTAATACATTAACTACTTTTTTACTGTTATTATGCAAGGACATTTACTTGTTTATGATTTCTGAGAAATGCCGAATTGCTTTTTTTTTCTTTCCCTCTGAGAAAATAAATAAACCTGGAGATCTGGTCTGACTCAAATCTGAGCACTGAAACAATTCTGTGATGTTCTCTAGACATATTGTTTCTGACTTTATATGACAAGTTTATTGGAAACATTCGGGTAAAATATTTTTACTTATGGCCTTTCCATGGTAGATTTACTGAATACATAAAAATTCAGTGAAATTGAATAAGATTTTCGTTAAATATGCATGCAAAAGCATTTTGGTATGAGTGAGAGATCTCAATTTTAATTTTATTTTAATATGTTCTTTTATTCTTTACAATTGTATCAATTGTACAGCCTTTTTCACCCCTGATGTCTTCTTGTTAATAATTCAATCACACTTCAATGTGTTTGAAAAAACAGGGGAATTTTAAGCACTGGGATTTTTTACGTTACATTTGGTGGATTGTAAACCTGTTATAGGAGGGTATGCACCTAAAATTAACAATATATTTCACATTCTGTGTGAAATAAGAAATGAGAAGTACATCTTGTCTCCTCTTAACAACATCTGGTGATGAGGTCTTTTAAGCAAAGCTCTGATCATTAATGTTAAGAAGGTCCAAACCTGTCCTTCTTATTACCAGTCAGCACAATGTGCCTACAGAGAAAACGAGACACTGCAACTCCTCAAGGGCCTCAGAAAATTAAAAAAAAAAAAAAAGAATTAATACTAAACACCACAAATGCCCATATGATTGGAGAATAAGATCTCCAATAGGCTGAAATCAAAAATCTTGCCTTGAGAAAGGAAGGGATGCTCTGGTGCAGGATATTCTGTAAGGAGAGGTGTGGTTATTTACTTGGAGGGAATAAGGAAATGTTTTCTGGAGACATTGTAGGGCATTAAGTTTCTCTATTAATGTGAGGGTTGAGGGATTTGGAATAAATTTTACATAAATATACACTAGTGTTTCAAAAGCGTGTAATAGATTATATGGTTTAAACTGTATTTAAATAGCATAAATTCGCTCCTGCTAGGCTGGGTTTGAACTAACTTTACATAGTTAAGCTCACGTAACAAAGATAACTTTAATTTTTTTTCCAGTCCCAAAACTAACATCTGAATTTCAAAAAATTGATCTAAATTTAAGTTTTAATGATTTTTTGTTTAGAAGTGGTAATCAAGCCATGTATTCATTTATAAATCCTAATTCCTCTAGGCATTGCTGGGAAACACTAGTTAAGCGGTGATTTTCTTTTTTCTTGATAATATTGAAATAGGTTCTTTATAAAATTGAAATAGGTTACTTCTGTCTGAAGTAAGAAAAAGTTTCTTTCTCTCAAAAACTTTCTTTCCTTCCAGTCTTAGAAAAATACACCTGTCAATATCAACTTATTTCTTAATCTTTTATGTGGTAAACCTAGGGCAAATAGTAGTCTTCAAAAGGTTTGGATAATTTTTGGTTCTAAGCATTTCCAGCATGTTCCACCTGGGATATGTTGTGATTATTGGAGCAAAACTCATTTGTGGTGGAACACTGACATATTTTATTTAGCAGACTTTGATAGGAGCAATTTTAATGGCAGAAATCACAAAAGCTTAACCAATTTCCCCTTCTTTCTGCAGTAAAAAGGTTTTGTAGTAGAACAAATAGGCTTTTCTAAGTGTTCTATACAATGTTACGCATGAAGTGCTTTAGAATGGTTGCCAATCTGGCGTTAGTATTTTACAGGGAAGCCATTCTGTTTGTGAAAGGCATTGAATTAAGAGACAAAAAGAACAAAACCCTTAAATTATGCTTCATGTAAATGTGCACATTAAGAAACATTGCAAAACAAAGCTATTGTTATTTGTGTCCCTTGCAAGAGCCACATGGATTTTGTGACTGATGTCAGAAACTGCAGTGATGCAGGAGTTCAGAATTGGATAGACTGGTATCTGATGAGTAGCTTAATAAGCTCCATTACTTCAGAAATTAATTCACAATTAATGATACAACTATATGCACTCTTCTAGAGAATGGTATCTAGTATGCTTTTCACCTGGAAAACTGTCTTGCTGCTGAGTCAATAGGTTGAATACCATGGGAAGAGGGGGAAAAACTCCAAACACACCCAACCCCCAAACCTTTCTATATAATGCAGAATCTCAACATATATCTCTGCTTTTGTTACATTCCAACAGCATATATATATATATATATACAAAAGCATACTTTTTTTTTTTTAAACCACCATATTCTTAATTATTTCCACTAAGTTAATTATGGGATTTTCAATAGGGAAACTCATTTATCCATTTAACTTCATTTACCCTTACTTCATCATCACAGGTAATTGTATAATTTTGCCTTTTTGATGCAAGATGAAACATGATCAGGCTTACAAAGGAAAGCAAATAAATGTTATGTCTTTGTTTCAAAATTTTAGGAGCATTGTTTCAGACTGTAGCCCTACTTTACTAGTCTTAGTTTTCTAGTGACTGCGTTTGCAAATTTCGAATGCTATCTTTTAACTAAGTCTGTGTTTTGTCGATGACTTAGTGGTATCAATAGATATTTCCCTTTTTGTTTGTCTGTTATCATTAATGCCTGTGTGGAAGCTGTGGTTTTAAAATGGAGAAGAGATGATTTTTGGAGACAGTGGAGATGATAGTACTGCAGCAAATTTGTAGGAAAATTGAAATGGTTGTGGCTTTGGCATATAATGAACTTGTGGAGGCAGCAGCACCTGCATCTAACTGCAAACTTCTCTTCCAGACCTTTTCAAGTCCCAGAAGCCACAGCAAATCATGGAATCATTTAGATTGGAAATGACCTTTAAGGTCAAGACCAACCATAAGTCTGACACTGCCAAGTCCACCAGTATACCATTCCCTGAACACCATGGTCCACACGTCTTCTAAATACCTGCAGGGATGGCACTCAACCACTTCCCTGGGCAGGCTATTGCAGTGCTTGACATCACAGCTAGTTACCATCTTCTGAGCCAAGAAAAAAGATGTGAAGAACCAGCTGTTGATGGATGGTAGAGAAAAAGAGGTCACGGCTGTCATGTACTGATTTACCATGCACCCTTCTGCTGCTCTTGATGCTGGCTCCTTGCCCCTGGCAGAGGAGGGCAGTGGGGATCTCAGCCCACCAGCCCTCCCTTGGACCCCTGCTGCTGCTCTGCCAGGGCTTGCCCTACGTGGCATCTGATGGGGAGAAAGGGGAGATAGATTTTTCTAAGCTGTGATTATACAGGCTTTGCAATGGATCTGAACAGACTTCTGTAAAGTATCTCCAGAGCCCACTAGTGAGTCACAGGAGGGAGTTCAATTGTAGATGGCTTAAATGAGTCCAGTGTTTCTCTAAGCTGGGGCATTTTGTCCTTATGTGACAAATCAGTGAATCAATGAATCATTTCTCTCTTCAGAGAGAGAAACACAACCAGGTAATAATTCCACACAGAGCTATTGTTCAGTAATTATCTCTCACCATTCCTATTTTATCCTTTAAACAAAATCAAAGGAACAACCAAAAAAATAACTTTCCTCTCCCACAAGTAAACAAATGTGCTTTTAAAAATGTTACTAAAATCTATTTGTCCTCTTAAAATACGGAGTAAAACTGCAATACTTTCGCCAAGAGGATTGTTTTACAACTCAGTTTCCTTGGATAGTATTTTTCCTTCTTTTTATTCTAATTGTGTCTGCACAGAAGCCAATCTATGTATGTGGTGCTTCTAAATCATAAAAAGTCATTGTTTAATTACAGAAATACTGTCCTATGTGGCAACGGAAACTGAGATCCAATATGAAGCATGCATACAAATTACAGTGAACTGTGCATGCACAAGAGCTCACCTAGTTATGTTTGAGAGTTACTGCCAAATTTTGTAGGTAAAAAAATCACTGTGCTTTGGAAGATCCATTTTATGTTGATTACATGTTCCAAACTCTCACTAAAACTCTCAATAAAGGGGCAAATTGGTTAAAAAATGACCGTCAGACCCCAGGGACTTTTGCATTGGTTCTCTGGTGAGTTTTAAAATAATAGTGGGTGCACCTTGTATTGTGGCAGTGTATCATGGAAGTCCAATAAGGTAAAGAGAGCTTGCATTTCTGTAAAATTGAAGGGCTGCTACAGAGAAATAGATTTTCCTGAGCTGAAAAAGCTAGTGCTTTTTTTTTTTTTTTCTTTTTACATTTTGTTTGGTTTGGTTGGGGTTTTTTTGTTTGTTTGTTTTTGTCTGCAGAAGTTTGTAGAATTCATACAGGTTTTCTATGTGAATGTCACTTGTTCCAGCATAATTATTTATTAATATCATTATGGTAGCCTAGTGAGAGGACTTACTATCCCATGCTATGATTTTTCACTCTGATTAACGAGGAAGAGAAAATCAGACAAAATTACCTGAGCAACGAGAAGTATGTGTTGTGTTAGTGACATATTGCCCTTGTGTTGTGTGTGTAGAGCAACGTACATTGTGTGCTTAAATGTGTGCTGTGTAGGAGCCCTATGCCAGCAGAAAGGTTCTGGCAGTATAGGGATGCAGCAAGGAGCAGAACAGTAGGATGGAATTTAACAGCTTCTGAGTCAGTGGTGGAAACTCAGGAATGAGCTAGTGAGAGTGGACTTGCATGATGAGAAACAAAAGGGAAAGTAAAGAGTGCTTCAGTATCAAAGGCTACATTGTAAAGCAGGCTTTTAACACAAACCAGAGGTTCAGGTAAGGAGAAAAATCTTCAGCATATACAGGATGGTGCAAATAGAGAAGAGGGAGGGGAGGGCAAGATCAGAGGTGTGGGATAAGCATGGAGGACAGTGCAGAAGGGAGGTCAGAAAGTCTACTGGAGATTCTTAAGAGAAGGGGGAAAACTTTTAATTTGATTTTGAAATACCGCAAAGGCTAAGGAAAGCGATTGATGAAGTGCAGCTTCTGGGATATAATATATACACCACCTGACATGTGGGGTGTACTTACTGCAAAGACTCAGAGAGGTGAAGAGCAACAGTCAAGACAAGAGGACTTCAAATCTGAAAGTGTTCCAGGAAATGGTTAAAGCAGACAATGGGCATGAAGGAATGAATTGTAGTAAGGTTTCAAGGATGAGGATAGGCTTTCTCATAGCAAAAATCACGTGAAGGAAAAGCATATATTAGCTATGAAACCCTCTCAGTGTTTTCCTAATAATTGGGCTCTAAGAAGAAAGTCAGAGCCTGAAATTCAGTACCTAATCAAGGTGCCCAGCAAAGAAAATGTTATAATATCCTGTGACTGACCAGCCCTCTAGTTTATCTGGTAGAGATGCATAAATAAGAACAAAGTTTAGTTGGGAAGGAGATAGAATAAATCAGCCTGTAGAAGATAAAATTAAAGCTCTCTTGTTTCTGTAAGTTCCTGCCACTCAAAATAGGCCGAGATTTAGATAGTTCACTCCCAAATGTAGTGCAAGGGGAACAGAGTTTTAAAATTTAAGCAGGTGAAGTATGGAGTCACCAAGAGTTAAAGGACAGCATAGCTGAGACAGTGTAAATAAAAATGGAAGCCCAGTGCTGCTGGTCCATTCATCACTTTAGGATACATGGCATGAACACTGTCTTGATCCTGTATGGCCTTTTTTCAAAGAACTGAGGAGGGATCCCTGAGATGCATGAAAGCTATTCTACACCAACACCAGGCAAACTTCAAATTTTGCCATGCTGGATAACTCTGTCTTAACTGTGGAGTTTGAGGTCTCCTTTTTATTATTATCTAAGTTTCATGCAGAATAATTGGAACAGGACAAGAATTCAGATTTTCCCACAGGATGTTTAATTTGTCCAGCCCCTTTTACTATCTCTCCCCAGTGCTCTAGTTGCTAAGAGTTTTTCCAGTCTCAGCAGCACGAGTAATTTGTATTATCTTTTGCCTTGCATTTTAAAGAGAGTCTTTTCTCCCTGTGTCTGGAGTAGGTGCTAAAGGCAAAGGCACACAGCTATCACAGCTGTTTCTTCATTCACCATCTGAAATGAGATGACAAAAGGATCTAGGAATTATACAGTTATTTAATAAAAATTTGGAGATTACTGGAATAAAATGGAACAGCTGCTCTCTATGGAAGGAAGGCAGTAGCACTATGGCAGAAGTAGAATCAGCTCCCTTTAAGCCAGATGTCTCTAAACTAGGAACACACCAAATAAAATACTTAAATATTGATGTGCTGTATGAAGATACTGTAATCACTTAGTCTGGATTTTGTTTCTGACAAAGCAACCCAAAGCTCACTTCAGTACACAGTCATAGTAATCTTTGTATGAGGACGATCAGGCATGTCAGAATGAGATTTAAATGGGTAAAACACTGGATAAGTGGTTGTTTGAAGCTGGATATCCAGGAAGTTTAGGAAGAAGCCTAAATGTAGTTTGAAGACCCACACTGACATTCCAGAGCAGACAGCTTGCAAATACCTATATGAAAGCCCTTCTTTCTGGTCTGGTCACCCCATCTGTAGCCTTCTTCTCAGAGCATGTCTATGATTATTCATTAATAGGGGGCAAGGCTTACCCTTTTCTTTTAAATGATAGATATTTGGTGGTACTGCTTACTTCTTATATACATTCAAAAAGTTTGATATTTAAAGAAAGAAGTTATGTGTTCAAAATTCTCCTTAGCTCCTGTATTCCTGGCTGTAGTCCTGAAGATTACTTTAACCACCAATTTAGAGGTTACAGTAGACATGGTAGAGAGGTACTTCTTTAAAACCGAAATGAGTAGGAAATTCATTGTCAGACACCACAATGGTTGTCATGGTAGCCAAGGCAGTCACCCTTTTCTGGGAGAAACACCATTCTGCAGGGTCCATCAGGTGCAATCACAGCAGAGCAGCTCTGCTGACTCAAACTCACTTTGCTGAGAGTGTATAATATTAAACTTTTAAGCCACAATTGTGAATACAGATTGAAAATAACAAGGTAATTTATGAGTTGTTAGTTGGCATATGGTGTATTTCAAAAAAGAGTATTACAAAATAAGTGGAATACCAGCTTTGTGGTTAATACTGATGATGACAAGCAAGCAGGAGCTGAGCATGTAGCAGCCACAGCTGGGTAACTCCAAAGGAACACCTGCACTGTGCTGATACAAGGAGTCCTGGCAAATAAAATGCAGTCCATGTTTGCTGTACTGAGTATAATCTGTTGTCACTGTTTAGTCACATAACCCATTATTCTGGTTACTCTTTTTCACATAACATCTGTACTAATTCACATTAGTAGAAATGTTACGTTCTTTAGACAGTACCAGTTCTCTAAAAAATAAGATTGTCTAGCAGGCAAGTCAGTGCTTGCACGGCAAGAATGGACACCACCAAGAAGATTAAGTTACCTGAGGAATTCAGGATTCTTGTGCCATGAATACTGGTAGAAGTGCTACATAATACCAATGGAAAATACAGGTGCTTCAGTTTTTTGGGAAATAAATCTTGCTTTTGAACTGGAATAGCCACCTCCTTGATTAAAGTTATCACACGCCAGCTATAAACTGTCTCTGACAGTTAATTTAACATAGAACTCAGGATTTTCAGGCAACACGTTCTAATCAAGTTAGAAAAATAAACAGTTTAAAATCTTTTGAAAGATGAATGAAAGAATATTTAATATTAAGAGTCACGTGGTTGGAAATAGGAACTTCTGGGCAGCAGAGCTATAGATTTTTTTTAACCTTAAATCTCTTTTCCCTGTAACCTACCATGGTTATTATCAAGTGGAAAAAGCAAATAAAATAGCAGCAAGGAATGTGTTTAATATTGAATGTCATCCTTTGTCATAGATACATATAAAAGTATTAGATGTGATTTCTCATTTTTAGGGTTTTCAGCTGGATTAACCCAGTAAAAAAGAATGCAGCTTATTGAAAATAATACATGAAAAAGTTACTTTTGTGAACTTTATATGTACCCATGCACTGTTTGCTTATTCTGTTGAGGAGATTGGTGCATGATGTTCTGTGGTTTGTTATCCATGGGCCGGGTGGTACTGTCACTTGCACCAGGTGAGGTGCAATGCCTCAGTGCCTCTCAGTGAGGCAATCCATGGGTTGAAATGCATTGTTTGGTAGTGTTTGTCATCCAAATTCATCAGAGGAGATATGGTGCAAAGTGCAGATAGTTCTGTCTGTCTGTTTTTAATGAAGAAGGTGAATATATATTGCATAGCAGCATGGAGACTCCATTTCCCTCTAGTGCTGGTGTTATCAAGACTGCTCAAACTTTCTTGTACCCAGAATTTACACAGGCTACAAAGGATTCTGCCAACCAAAAATCATCGAATAAGGTTTGAAAATCTCAAGGTTTATGTAACTATTTAGTTCTCTGACTAAGAGGACTAAAGGAATGATTACAGAGATGGAAGGATAATTTCCCTTACATATGGCAGAAAACATTCAAGAGGGTCTCAATCAGACCAGCTAGTGTTGCTGTGAAGGACTGTCACTGAGATATGTTTCCACTTTCCTGCCCTCATAACCTTTTTTTTCAGCTTGTTTAGCTTATTATTTTAAAAATGATTGCCAATTACTCATTCTGATCTCAATTTTCTTATCTAAGAACTTAGGGTAAGACTTTTTTTATTCTTATCTTGATCATAGGGACAATGAAACTCTCACTTGAAGTCCCTGTCAACTGGTTGTTGACCTATTGTACAGCATATTGTTAATTTGACACATGCAAGAAGGAATAAATGGCAATGCAGAGGTATTTTCATGTTCCAAGTTGTGCTCAAATATTGAAAGGTTTCATTGAAGGTGTCACACAGGGGATGTGTCTTTTCTATCTGTAATCTAAACAAGGTTGTTTATGTTTGTTCCCAGATTAGTGATTAGTGCATCAGCTTTAATCTTGTTCATCAAGAAGCTGTAAAGAAAATTTTAAAAATCATGACCCAAGACTTGTGATTCTGACCATCTTGTCTTGTAGAAGATTCACAAGACATCCTGTGTCTCCACTGAGAGACATAGCCAGTGTGTCATTTTGAAGAAATACATTTTTTTCCTCCAGTAGGAAAGCAAACATCAAAAAAAAACTGTAATCAGGATCAGATTTTTTGGTTTCAGTTATCTACTGTCCAAGATCAAAGCTCTGACTCTTGAACAAGGAGAAGATGCCCAAAGGTTAATTCATAATTCATCATTCATCTAATTGAAAGTTGCATGATAGATGTGATCAGAATACGGAACAGAAGTCGTGGGTTGTATGGGAGTTTTGACTGGAAACCTGAGATGAGGTTGAGAAAATCTGGCAGGGATCCAGAGAAGTGAACTGAGTCCTTCTCGGAGGGATGGATCCACATATGTGTTTGAATTAAAACACAACTGAAAAGAAACCTAGTATGGCAAGCTTTTAGGAGCTCCCTAGAATATCTGTAGTGTTGGTTTCCCCTCTTGTTATTTGACACATTTATGGAATTTTTCACTGTCTCAATCATTCTGCTCTTGCTGGAAGAAAAAGCAAAATAGTTTTATTAATTCAAGTGTCTTCCTGTGCTGTTAGTCAAATTCTTTTTTCTTTTTATTTTTTTAATAAACCATGTTCTTTGGTTTCATTCTCTTGTAATATTCTGTCCTGCATTGTTAGAATGTAGTGTTATTGATTGGAGTCATCTTACTATGTCCTTTGTAAGGGCTAGAAGAATTTCTTATGATGTGCCAAATTTTTAAGTACATTCATAAAGAGATGGAGTATTGAAAAGATTCCCCAAGAGTCATCTCATCCCACTTGTGCAAGCTCAGCAGATATTTTATGATGACTATTTCTCTAACTTGTTCCTAAAAATTTTCTGAAATTTGCTGTCTATTCATGAACCCATTCTTTCTACAATAAATAAATAAATAAAAACTGCAGTGTACTAAAAGAGCAGCATTGAATTAGTGAGAATTTTTCACTATAAATTTTTTAGGAGATATTTCAACTTCAAAAGCATGTTTAAGTCCCTTCACTTTAGTATTATTAGATAAAAATTGTATTCTGTCATCTTTGTTCACCATTAACAAGTGCTTTACTTCTATATAATGAATTAATAAATCAAATAGATTAAATCCCTGTAGAAAAAAAGAAAGGAATTTTTAGCAGATATTTAGGAAATCACTTGATCTCCTCAACAATGAATGAATTCCTAGATGACAGCAACTACTTCAAGGTGAAAAACTGACAGCTATTCTCTGTCCTTGAGAAGAAATACAAATCATTTCTTGCTCACAATTCTGACCCTCAAAGCTCACCTATTTTGTACTGAAGTCACTTCACTGCTAAGCAGCCAAGCTGAACAGCCCCATTTTAGTGTGTGTAACAGCTGAACCCCACTGAGACAGTGTGTCTGAACCCCTAAGCCTCAGGTCTGCATGGCCCTTTGGGTGCACAAGCGGCCCAGGCTAAATTCTGTTTGCAGGGACCTCCTGAGCACAGCTTGAGGTAGGACATGTGATGGGCTTCTTGGCTGGAGAGAAATTGCCTGATATTTCCTGAAATTGCATTACATTGCAGCTGCTGGGATTGTTAATAATCTCAACTTGGAGCTGAGCTCCTGCATCAAAGTTGTTCTAAATGGCCAATATAATTTGTGTGCTGGAGCGGAACTGTAGCATTTCAGTATTCTTATTATTCAAAATGGTTTACAGTTTTGTTTTAGATTTTGGATTGTGATCTAAGTATTCATTGCCTGTAGAAACCAGGGAAAATCCCTTCCTGCTGCTTTTGAGGCAGCACCAGTGGATTTCTTCACATTTAGTTAAAATATCTAAGTGACAATCTGGAAATGCTCAATATTTTTAATAGGATGCAAAGGATTAGTAGAAAATGCGATTTCTGAAAAATAGAGTAAAACAATCAAGCCTTATAACTTCTGATGGAAACTTAAAGTTTTGGACATTTTTTTTCTCTTCTTAATACCAGGTAAAGCATTTACTTTAAAGCAAGTGTCATAAATATCTTGCTGCTGTATCTCACGGGATTGTTCTGGACAAAATGTCCAGCCCAGGATAAACACATCATGGGTGAGCAACTGGGTCACAGATCAGGCACAAAGGGTTACAGTGAATGAGGTGACATCAGACTGATGACCTGTCACTAGAGGGGTTCCACAGGGCTTCAATCCTCAGCCCTGTGCTTTTCAACATCTTCATAAATTACTTGGATGCAGGACTGGAAGAGATACTGAGCACGTTTACAGATGATACAAACCTGGGAGGAGCTGCTGACTGCCTCCAGGGCAGGGAGACACTGCAGAGGCCTTGACAAATTAAAGGCTGGGCAACCACCAACCACATGAAATTCAACAAGGGAAAGTGCTGGATACTACACCTGGAACAGGCCACCCCTGGATGTATGGACAGACTGGGGAATGAGATGCTGGAAAGCAGCACCTGGGGGTCCTGGTCAATGGCAAGTTGAACATGAGCCAGCAGTGCCCTGGTAGCCAGGAGGGCTAACCCTGTCCTGGGGGGCATCAGGCACAGCATTACCAGCTGGGCAAGGGAGGGGATTGTCCTGCTCTGCTCTGCACTGGGGCAGCCTCACCTCGAGCGCTGGGGGCACAATGTAAAAAAGACATTAAACTATTAGAGAGTGTCCAAGGAGGGCAACAAACGTGGTGAAGGGCCCTGAGGGGAAGCTGTGTGTGGAGTAGCTGAGGTCACTTGGTCTGTTCAGCATGGAAGAGACTGAGGGGAGACCTCACTGCAGTTAAAAATTCCTCTTGAGGGGAAGAGGAGGGGCAGGCACTGATCTCTTTGGTGACCAGTGACAGGATCTGAGGGAATGGCCTGAATTTGTGTCAGGGGAGGTTTAGGTTGGATATCAGGAAAAATTTATTCACCCAGAGGGTGGCTGGGCACTGGAACAGGCTCCATAGGGAAGTGATCACAGCACCAAGCGTGAGAGAGTTCAAGTGTTTGGACAATGCTGTTAGGCACAGGGTGTGACTCTTGGGGATGGTGCTGTGCAGAACATTGATGGACTCAGTGATCCTTGTGGGTCCCTTCCCACTCAGCTTATTCTGTGATTCTGTGCCATGTAGACACAGAAGTGGCACTTTTTCAAATTCAAACTTTAATAGCAAGATCCATTCTTGTAAAATCATGTGTGTATAAAGCTTAAGGACCTATTTTGAGACTTTGAAAAAATATTTTCTTATCCTTTCTCTACAAATTTTGTATCTTATTTACCATAAAAACCACACAAATAAGTTGAATATAAATGTGCTTGCTATCTTTTTCCTGGGGTAATTTATTTAATTTGAATGTAATTTGGTCAGTGTGAAATCACAGCTTTTAAGTGATAATCTTACAATAAATTAATATGCCTAATAGCAAAAGAGTTTGGGTTTGGATTGTTTGGGTTTTTCTGGTATGATATTATAGCTTTGTTTCTAAACTACAGCCCACTGATCAGTGAAATGATCCTTCGTCTCTGTAGTTACACTCTTTTCAAGCAGCACTAATCTTGTTACTGCTTCTCACCAGTCTGCAGAGGGAAATAATGGCTGGGGCAAGCTGGGAAAGAGGAGAGGCAGGAGGAGACTGCAGAGCTTAGGAAGTGAGTACCTCAATAGCAGCTACTGATACTGCTCTATAACCAGAGGATTGCTTGGGTAGTATTTCTAGAAGTATCCCTGGAATCGAGACTTTTGTGTGTTAGTCCCAGGGATGAGATGCAGCTGTTGATGTGTTCTGAACATGAAGTTAAATGGAAAAAACTGTTTGTGATTCCAAGTGTTTAAGTTACAGTGGAGACGACCAGTCTGTGTCTCCCCATGGGAAAGTAAATAGCTCTCATTCAAAGCTCAGCATTGCTCCTAAATGCCAGCCCTCACCAGCCTGGAGGGCTCTGAAAGACCACATATTTCAGAGTCTGACTTATTTCAGAGGATGATCTTACTAACTTTCTTGCTCCTTTGGAAGACAAGGAGGAAATACGATAGTTTATAAAATGTCTTCTCTCCAATGTCAGAAGCAAGCGGTGTCCCCTCCACGTTTCTGATGGGGCTCAGCCTGACAGTGGTGCTGTCCAGGGGGGGTGACTGCCATCTCTCCATGTGAGTAGTGCTGGGACTTTCAGCTACTCTGCCCCTGCCTTGTGTCATAAAGGCAGCTCTATAAGTGGCATCCCTTGCCTTTTGGCACAAATCAATTGTTTTTCAGGGGACACGTTTTTAAATGTGTTTATTGCCAATCACATGCAAGAAGTGCACTGTGGGCAAGGGAATGTGCCTGCCTCTGTGCAAGAGTGAAGACCCAATTTTGCCATTCAGCTCCAAAAAAAACTTATCAATGAGTGCTGCTGGCTCCATAGCAGACCTCTGGTTGTCTAAAATAATCATTTCCATTGCAGTCCCACACATCCTCCAGCATCCTAACCATGGGGGATGTTGAAACTTCCTTCCCTTTGCAGCTCAGCTCTCACAAATACAAAGATATGAAACAAATAGACAGAAGATCTCTATAATTAGAGTACATTGCTTGGCGGTTGCCTTCCCCTTTCCTGTTGGGATTCATCGGTTTAGTTTACTCCGCATTTAGTTTTCTGGTCAGCCTGAGTTTTCTAGATGACTAGGTAACAAGCACGTCTACAGGGAAGTCTGTCTGGGGTGTTTTACATGGGTTTTCACTTGTTTTTTCTTTCTACTGACTGCAAAGGATGGAACTGCTAGCAGTCTTATGTAACTACTAATTTGAATGTCTAAATTAGGTTCAATGGGCTCCACCTGAAATGCTTGTCTAGTTTCTGTCATTTGCAAAGGATTTATGCCTGTGTGGATGGGAACCCACATCAGGTTTATTTGTCACTAGGTTTCTGGCACATTGCAATGGCCTTGTGATAGCTGAACATTCACTTCTCATAAAAATTTGATGCAGCAAGATTTACTGTATCTCAGAACTGTAATTTTTGCAAATAAGATTTTTGTGGTAGGTTTGTTCTTGTCAAAATAACTTGCATGTATGAGTTCTTAATTTGCTAGGAAAAAATTACAGATTTCTATTTGAAAACAGATTCTAGAAGAGCAATGAAGAGAGATAAATGTAAAATAACATCTATTTGCTCGTGGAAGGCAGAAGAAAGTCAATATTAGTCAAGGTGCCAAACAATCACCTGAAAGTATTGAAGGCTGTCAGAGTTCTCATGCTGGAGCAATAGTGGACTCCTTAAGTTTTTTCCTGAGATAAGTAGAAAAAATCAGAACAGCTCCTTCGGCCTATTGCATTTTTATGCCACTGCAAATTTTCATCCCAATACTTCACATTGTTTAGTGTCAGGCTTTTTCCCCACCCAAAATTTCTGCGTGTTACTTAACTACTCGCTGCCACAGGAAACCACTCCTCTTGCTCTGTGGTGAATCCATCTCTGCAACTGCTGAGTCCTCCCACTTCCCAAATCAGTTCTTTCCCTGCTCTCCATGTTCTCTCATGTGGCTTCCTGAGCCCCAGTCACTGCCCTGCCCGCTGCCATCTGCCATATTAGACCTGAGAAGAGCTGAAGAAAGAGTGATTGAGAGGAAAGCACAGGTGCTCTCATCAAAGGGCAGGCTGAAAATGTAGGAATCTAAGCATAAGACCTGAGGCTCAAACTGCACCTCCTCACCTCCTCTTCCATGAAGGTGCTGGGTTTCTGAGAGGGAATAGGGCATTACACATCCTCCATGCTATAAGGTCCTCTGTGGGTTTTTGGCATAAGGAGACCACTCTAGGACTGGATTCAACCAGGCTGGGCATAGAAAGAGCTCTGTGGCCCCATCTATTGCTGAACATCTTGAAGATTCATCCTTGAAGAATATGAAGATTTAATATTTTTTTTTCTATCAATCATTTGAAGCTGCTGTAACTTAACAGGCTCACGGGCTAAGATGGAAGCTCAAGTCTTACATTACAGGATCATTAGTGTTCCTGTTCTCCTCTCCATGGTGCTTCTACAAGGTGTTTGGAAAGGTAGTAGTTAAAATGCTATGTCTACAGCTGAATGCTCTCAAAAGCTATGGGTGACAGCAGCAGGGTTGGGTTCTACTAAGCATCCTTCTACTAAGCAGCTTTATGAACTGAGGTTCCTACAACTGATTAATGAAGTCATAAGATTGGGCAGTTTCTCAGGAAAAATGCAAAAGTTAGGTAGGGCAATACCCACCAACACTAAAGCTGTGAGTGAAGGGGATATGGTTGGAGGGAAGAAAGGAAAATGAGCAGTAAAAGAATATTTATTTATCAAGTACATGTACAGCAGGGTGAGGAACTGGGGAGGTGGACTGCTTACCATCAGCATTTACAAGAGGAAAGTCGGATTTTGCCATGTAGAGTTACACCTTATTTTCCCTAAGCTGATGTTGAGTTTTCATGTAGACTCACAGTTTACAGAAATGTAAATCTGAAAACATGGCCTAGAGAAGGCATTTAGATTTTCAAGAAATTTAGATTGACATTGCAAATGATGTTTCTTTACTTTGCAGGGCCTTGGTTTTCCTCATAGAAGATGTAGGGTTTTTTAAGGGTTTTCTATATGGTCTAAAGGTAAATAGTGGTACTTGTGTCTTCACCATGTTGTAAGGAGCAGCATATTTTATGGAATAGGTCTCCAGGAATTTCTAGTGAGCCTGATTATTAAAACAATGTAGGAACATAAACATTTGTAAAAGGACCTTTCCTTAGGTCTTGTTAGTTCCTATAATAAATTCTCTGGAAGAACCTTGTCAGTTGTAGAGAATCCCAATAAATCACACCTGCTGGATCACCTTTATCTACACACTCATTGATATCCTAGTCAGGCACCAGCTTGTTAGTGCAGCAGGTACAGACACCACACTGTCACCTTCCCAGCAGTCCGTCTCGATCCATCTCCTTCCCGTTCTTTGTTACAGGCTCTGTTTTCTCATCAGAGCTGGAAATCAGTCTCCAGAGTCTGTGGTGCCTTGGCTCCCCTGCAGAGACCTTTACACTGATGTGAGGTTGTATCATCAGTCCTCTGGCATAATTGTTGTTTGTGTGACAGGTTACTCCTAAAGGTGGTGGGAAGGGGAGGAAATATCAGTCTGACCCCTCTGGTTGCTGAGGAGCTGATATTGTTTCTGCTCAGGAAAGAAAAAAAGCACTGGGCACTAATTATTAGCAAATACCATGTTAAATAATAGCAAAATGTTTGATTGAAGTTGTCAATAATTAGAAACAAGATAAATCATTCACAAGCTGCTAGCTAAGTCCGAGCCATTATATTCATACACAATAAAAAAGAAATTTTCAGAGGAAAGATTTCCCTACATACCCCAGGTCTTGGGTTCATGTACACACATGCATGCACAGAGTCCAGCAGTCTGACATAATTCTCACTGAATGTCCTTAAATTGTCATTCCTATGACTTTTGCCCATTCTCATTTATTCAGGCCACTCCTGCTCTCCCGATCTTTCTAACAGTGTGGCTTTGTTTGCAAACTGGGTGCAAATATATTTTGAAAGTTTGAAAGCTGAACATATCTAAGGCATCTTTAACAATAAAAAAAATATTTTGGATTCTCCATTAAGGCTTTTGCTACTGCCTACAGAAGGAGTGGATGACATCACAGTTATAACAAATGTGTTTCTTCACCACTTTTGGAAATACTGTGGGTGAAGCAGTACCCTCTCAAATCTGGTATTTACCAGAACTTGTGACTATTATTCTGTGGTTTCAGATAGACTTCATGGGAATTTAGGTTAGGGAATAAGGAGGCGAGAACAGATCTAAGAGGAAAAGGATGAAGAGAATGAGAAGACGGGTTCTTTTACATATTATTCTATCAAAATAGCTGCTTATCTGCAACTTTCTTGTAGAACTGTGCAGCACTAACATGATGGGAGCACAACAAAAGTCCAGAAAACTTTTGAATAGTACATATTATATACTATCATAAAAGTATAATAATAAGTCTGACTTATTTTGTCTTTCAAATTATATTTTATAAACAGCCACAGCTGAACTATTTAGGGGGAAAGGAAGTGTGATAGTTGTGTATTAGTTGATCTTGCAAGACTTTTTCATTTCCTGAGCAAAAGTTTCAGATATTCTGTGTAGGCACCGCAAGACTATAAAGATGGGTCAGACCTCCCTCCTTGTATTCCATTTCCTTGTAAAATTTTCTTTATCCTGAGTGG
>VYZP01039187.1:0-16168 GCA_013400635.1 Hypocryptadius cinnamomeus | reverse complement strand
TATATTATTCATTCTGTGATCCTGGCTCCAAATGAATTTGTTTGCCAGAAGATGTGAAGCAGCAGTCACCATGTGCAACACTGACAGCACCTTGGAGGGAATTTCTCAGAAAGTCTTCGTGTCCCTAACTGTCAATGCTGAAGTGTACCTGGGCTCTACACACTGCAATTAGATTAGCTTCTCCTTCACTTCTGATCTCCCAGTTTGGATTAATTGAGTTTTGCTATCTCTAAAATGGGTATAAATCTGAACTGCCACAGAAAAGGTTTCAATACAGAAAGCATATGGAAACTAAAATTAACCACAATGATCCCAGTCCAGCTGGGCTGGAAATCAGAAAATTAATGTTTCACAAGGACAGCCTTTCTGAATTTGGTAATTGGTCTCTCGCAAGTGAAGGCCAAAAGCACTGCAAGGGTATGCAACACCCACTATATGTTTCAAAACACTAAAGATATGATTCATTCTGGCTTGAACCATTCAAAGCCATCATAGTTCACAGGCCCATCCTGACTCTCAGCAAAGTTAAGCAGGATCTCTTCACTGTGAACTTGAGCAAGGTCTTGGTAACTCCCTTTCATAAATGCAAGTATTGCAAGGAAAGCTTAAAACAAATATTTTATTACTGGTCTCTGAGGCACTGTCATTCTAATAAAATAAGAAGTTTAAAAAAAGGGTGTACCTATTAAAAATGTGAATTTCCCATCATTGGAAGGCTTTAAGAAAAGAATGTGAAAAATGTCCAAAAAGGAATATAATTGAAATACACAACTTCTTGAAGTCCCTTCCAGTTGCATTTTTATACAATTAAGTGGCTTGGGGCATACAACTCCCATACCAGATAAGCTAATGTAGTTTCCACAAGTACCAAGTCCTGCTCTTGTTTCCAAAGATGTTAAAAGCAAAAAAGCTGTTAGGCTTCAAGGAGGTACAGGACAAACCCTCCATCTGAAGAAATAAACCACAGATGTAAATATATCCTCTACAAGAAATGTACTCATTTTATTTATAAGGAAGTGACTAAAAGCAATGCTGAGATTGTGGAGGTTACAGAATTTACAGAACACTCCTTCAAATGGCATAGAAACATGCACATCATCCTGGAAATCTGCTACCAACACACAGAATATGCAGAGACCATTATACTTATCCTTCAATGCACAATATTATGCAGCCATATACACTGTGTTTGCCCATTATCTCATTGTATAACATTATTCAGTTCAATGTTGTAAACTAAAATAATTTTTACTGCTCTCAACTGCAAAGTCTGATCCTATTAAAAGACAGCTCAGAACAGCTACACATGTATGGTTAAATCTCATTTTCACAAAAAAACCCCACAGACAACGGTGACACCAATTACAACCCTAAAGCTACAAAACTTAGTGAAAACTTCTAATCAGAAATAGCTTTTCTTGAACTGATATTTTAAAATACTGGGAAAAAACCAGAGGATTTAAAAGGCACCAAAAGTAATCAGCAGCAAGTCAAACAGACTCATTAAAAAGGGTAGAAATTACTCTTATGTCTACTTGGAAAGCTTTTGCTATAAACTTGCTATAAAAATGTGATAAAATGGAGTACTTGGCCTTGATCCTACAAAAAAAAAAAAAGGTTAAGCATCTTCCCGTAACTTTTAAAGATTAAATTGTAGAGAAAGAAACATGCAAACATACCCAATACCTTACACATGCCATTAATACAGATATCTCGGCTGTGCCTTCCTTCCAAGCAAGGAGTGCCATCAGTGACTGCATCAAGCATCTTCTCTGAAAAATGGCCATCTACTGGGCGGCAGTGGAGCTCACAGGGGTTTGCTGAAAGGAAAACAGGACCCCTCACTCAGACACCACGCCAGCAGGACACTCAAGCGCAATGCACAGGGTCTTTGCTGAGCCATTTGCTCACTTTCCCTGCCACTTGCCAGAACTGGCAGATTTAGAAGAATTGAGCATTGCCAGGGTGACACAGGCCTGATAAAGAGCACTTGTGGATTTGTGGGAAGCAGCTGGAGGCTGGTCCCCTCACACCTGCGTGCTCTCTGTCGCTGGTACATCAGCAGCCACTGCTGAGTGAGGCTGCAACGAGGCTGTGATGGAGAAAGGGATGGGAAACCAGCAAATCCTGCTGTCACTGGAGAAGGGGTGGGATTACCAAGGACACTGACAAGAAAGTTTTCCATCCGCTGGTTACTGAGTAATTGCAGAGGTAATTTAGGCTGCCAGCCTCTCTCAGAGAGCAGTCAGCTGCCTGCTTCTGATCTTATGTGTCATTCATCATTTTCATCTACCTGTTGGCACTTAATACATAATTTCAAACTTTTTTTTCCCTGCTTGACAACTTATGAAATAGGGATAATATTGCAGGTCTGACAGCCTCAAGCTATTTTCAGATAGATGTCCCACAGAAGCAACAGGGAAGAGAAAAGCTGTAGCAAGAGCAACAAATGGCCTCTGAAGCAAGATTTTCTGTGATGGATCAGGGCCTTAATCCATTCCATCTATGGAGTAAGAAGAGCCAAACACCAACTTCCCTGTCTCAGAGACACTGGCTTTTGTGAATGAGAAATCTTGAAACTGAGACATCAGAGACACAAAGGACACAAGTCTGATAAATAAATTGTGTGCATGGAAGATGAGTTAGAGCTGAAATTAGGGTCAAAGCAAGGACTGACATAATCCCTGGCTTCGCAACACTCTCTGAAAACTCTGCAGTGGAACCAGAACTATCTGCCTGAATGAAAAATCATCTACTATCATATTAATGTAGGACACCAACACAAGACTTGTCTTCAGATTTTGGTCTATTCAAAGACCCCAGTCTCACCCAGCACTAAAGCCATTTGTTCATGCTCAGCAACCTGAAATGCTTTGCTGAGAAAAGCATTGGGCCTTAAACCCACCTGTCAGTAGTGACTTCAAGCCACCATTATTTAATAATTTTAAAACTACCTCCCTTTGTGCTGCAGAGGTGCTAATGGTGAGGTAGTTTTATCCTGTGCCTGACAGAGTTGACAGAAGCTGCTCCTTTGGTTTCAGAGGGATGCAGGATAACTATAAGCCCTGCACATCCTGGTTGATGAATTTATCAATTGATGAATCTTTTCCTCATTTGTTGGCTTTGTTTGTGTAGAAAGGACTGTGTTTAAAAAAATTTTTGGTAATGAGAGAAACACAATCTTCCGATAATGCAAATAAACTAATTATTTTCCAACAAAAGGATTTATCCTTTTGAAGGAGGAAAATTTGCTCTCATTACCCTGGTTTGTACAGCACCAACATACATGCAACACCACACAGTGCACAAAGATGACTGCAACTCCTTCCCTCAAAGTTCTTGCAGATTAAGAACTGAATCCTGCAAAGCCTGAGCTTTGGTACTGTGAATCTCATTTGTGTAAACAGACACACTGCAGAACTGGGAACAAAACCAAATTTTTTTAAAAAAACAGAACAGTAAAGGAAATTCAAAACCTTAATGAAGGCTTTTTTCCCCCCTCTCGTCAGTAGAGCTAAAATGACACCTTAGGTCTGTCACCAATGTGAGCCTCTGGCTTCTCAAACAAAAATACCTTCTCAAAGTGCAACAGTGATGAGACCCAGAGCACAAGCATGGACCATGGTTATACAACTGGTGGAATTCCAGCTGATGTGAGTTGTGTTCAAGAATATCAGTGGAGGCGGAGATAAAATAGTTTTTCAGGCAAGAACATAAAGTTCGTAATCCTCACCAACCCTCAGCCCCTCTGTGAAAGCTGCCAGCCATAACACTCACCAGTTGCTTTGATAAGAGCTGTCATGGTAAGTGATAAAAGTGATTTTAGTTCTGTCTGCAGAATTCTTTTTATGGCGATGTGATTAAAGTGATTACTTTAGTGCTCTCAATTTTGCTTCACCTTGCCTACTTTCTTAATGTAGCACTTTTCTATACAAAGCACAATACATTTATGACAAGGAGAATCATACAGTTCCAGATACTCTGTTACCTGCTCAGATAAACAGATTTTACAGAAAGCCATTTCAGCTTTTGCATTGTTTCTAATGAAGTATGTTGAACAGAAGTTTGATATCTGTACCTCCTCATAGGTGTGTTTAGACAAAACAAGCAATTTCATTTCAGAAATCACCAAACAAGAAGAAGCAGACAGTGCTGACATACTCCTGCCATAACTATGATGCTGTAAATCTGTAAGTCAGAATCAGTTTTTTAAAGAAAAATAACTCTCTTACTAAGTCAAAATAAAATGTAAAAAAAAACCCCACACATACAAACTTTCATACTTGCAAATGCTTTCTATGTATGAAAGCTTTCCTGTTTTTCCTGATTGTGTTAACTGATCTAAAATTAGACTCAACCCACAAATTTTTACTGTTTTTCATTCTATATGTATTTTATGAAGCCCCGCTGGAAATTACAGGGTATTTACTTCTCCACCCAAAACTCAATTATATCTGATATTTATTTCATTTTTCATCTTCAGAAAGGCTGTTTAGGTGACAACTGAGGAAATTATACTAGCACTGTATTTGGCATTCACTATCTAAAATTATTTATTTATCTACCTATCATTATTATTTAGATAATAATGGGACCTCAGGGACCTTGGCTCTGTTTTTCTAGGGTTGTAAATAAACTGAGTCAGAATCAGTCAATGACCTCCAAAACAATATCTTAATATTTTTTACACAGGACAGATACCTAATATTTTAAACACAGAACAGATACCAAACTCACACACAAGGGAAAAAAAATATGTTTCCTGAAATGGTGGAAGACTTGCATTGAGTTCAGCCTTTTTTCTTACTTCAGACCCAAAAATCTAAAAAGAGTTAACTCAGATGAACAGGAGCACTTGGGCTGTTCAGAAGGAGCTCATTAAAGCAGCTGGTTCACTTTCAGTTACTTCAGCAAATTCGATTAAATCATGATGAGGTTTTAACAAAAAGGCTGTAAACGTTGTAACTTTTAGGCCAACATATACATCAATTCCTGGAACCCAGCATATGCATGAAATACTAGATACAATCTGCGAGCACTCAGTAATGACCACGTATCTCCACCAGCTCAGGGGTACACATGCTAAACACTCCTTACAGGTTCCAATGAGTAGCTGGCATTCAACTCACTCCTTGTTTTCCTTTCTAGAGCAAAACTTGTTTTGCTCAATCTGTGTTCTTCAAATCACAGAATCAGAGAATGTTTTGGACTGGAAGAAATCTTAAGGATCATCCAACCCCCCTGCCATGAGCAGTGACATCTTCCATTAGACCACAGTGCCCAAAGCCCTTCCAACCTGGTGTTGAAAACATTCAGGGATGGGGCAACTTGTGCCAGTGCCTCACCACCTCACTGTAAAGATTTTTCTTCCTTATATCTAATCTAAACCTGCCCTCTGTCAGTTTAAAGCCATTCCCTATGTCTTATCTCTACTAACCCTTGTAAAAAGTCCCTCTCAGTGACTTTCTGACTTCCATGCTGCTCTCCTGTCAACCTTCTTCAGTCTGGCTGCATCCCTCTGCCAGTGCCTTGCTCCTAGCTGGACATAAGATTTTAGCACAAGTGCCACCAACACTCAGCAGCCCAGAAAAATTACAACCTGTTTTTTTACATGGTGTCTACATCTTACACCTGCTGCTGATTTGACCAGAGACATGATCAATTCCCTAATATATAGAAGATGAAATGGAATCTCAAGCCATGGAGCTCCCTGAAGGGCCCAGTGACTTATCTGTAATCAGAACGAGACTGAAGAAGCAAATCAGCAAAGCTGAGTAAAAGTCCTGAAATTTGGGCATGTGATATTTTCCCCCTCTGTATATTATTAAAAAGTTCAGATTCACCAAGTGTAAACAGAACAACATGAAGATAAGTAGAAAGGAACATATTTCCTTCCCAATTTAAATTTGTTTACCTTACAGCTGATTCCCATGAGTTCACATGCAGGAGGGATCCAGCTTAACCTGACTAAGAAGGATGTGATTAACATGTCTGCTAGAAGAAGATAAGGCTTCAGTATCTTTCCCAACTTCACAAGGAAGAAAAGAGGTGAGCCTCTTCTCTTCAACCCTACATCCCTGTGAGAACTCAGAATTGACTGAGAAAATCCCAAACAAAGAAAATTAGAAAAGACAATTACCAAATAGACAAAATGGGGAAAAAAGCTGAGGTGAAGTTACTTATCACTTTAACCAAGACTGGAACTCCAAAACAAAGTTTAATTTTGAAACAGGGACATTTCATCCTCTTAGCTCAGCCCTTGTGACTGTATCACAATATATCTTATTTCATACACAGAAGTATTTTGGAAGAAATATGAAATTTAAAACATTTTTAACACAACCCCTATCTAACCTAATGATCGACTAAATGATCCTGGCACTGATACAGAAAATAAAGGTAATTATGTGATTTAATGTAGGACATATATGGAAGCTAAGCCCTGAGAAGCTATCAGACTCATATAAATGGAATTTGTCAAATGGTATGAAATAAATAAACATGGGGTCAGTCTGATGGAAAGAGAAGTGGATACAGACTGAAGTCTGCCCAAAGTGTCAAAATAGGGGCCTGGGTCATGAGAAAAATTCAGAAACTATCCTGCTCAGGCTGCTGGGTAGTTTTTCACCCTTGAACTTGGAGGTCTCCATCATTTTAAGATTCCCAGGGGTACTCTGATGCTCCAGCTTGAGCACATGGGTTTCTGAGGTCCAGAGCAACTCCATAACAGGACTATGCAAGTTCCCCAACAGGCATAAAGTCATTTGAACCAGAAAATTCTCAAGTGAAACCTCAAACAACAGGCTAGGAAACAGCAAGGCGTGACTTACTGCTTTTCTGTGAGATTGCTTGTTAAAGCTGATTGTTTTATTAAATCCGAAGCTATTAAAAAATGTCTTTGTTATCTTGTGAAGTTACAATTTACCCAAGAGAAAAGACTCTTTAGGTACATGACATTTGCTGTAACTGCCTTACGCAAGCTATGAAATTAAAGCCAGGAGAGAGAATTGTGACCATCCAGAAAATCTACTCTTTTTTCCCAGTGGGATGAAGGAATGGAGAATGTCTAAAATGTTGCAGAACGTCTGGCTCAGGAATCTATTTCCTCAGCTAAACACTTCCACATAAAAACTGTATGTGCACTCATGGCTTGGGAAACCTTAATTATGCTTTCTTTCCCCTTTATATCCCAAGTGCAGCATGAGAGGATCCAAAATGCCTGATACTAAAACATGAGTTGTACTGGGTTTGCATGGCCAGGCTTTGGTAGCAGGAGCTGTTGTGTCACATCAGAGGTCACCACATTTGGTCACATTTTTGAAGACAGGCACACAACTGAACACACTGAAGGTCATGTGACAACAGATAAAGTTTATTGATGGACAGCCCCTTTTATAGGGGGTTCAAAATTCCCATGCTTGAACAACCAACTAGTCAAGATTCCAAGGCTGCCCAGCTCACTGGGCAAGGATATGTTGCATCCAGGATTGAATGGGACTGGCTGGGGTCCCCTGTTTGAGTTCGACTCCTACTTATCATTCTCTTACCTAGGGACTTGGTAATGGACAAGTCCATTTCCCACACTTCTACTCTTTAATGAACTAAGCTAGCCAAATTAGTTTCTGTTGCGGCCAATTTTATCTGGGCACCTTCAAACCAGCTGTAGCTGTCACAGTAGCTCTGTGAGAAGCTGCTAGAAGCTTCCCCCATGACTGACAGAGCCCACAGCAAGACAGATCCAAGAAGGACCTGCTGCCAGTAAAGACCAAACCACCAGTGACAGTGGCAGCACCTCTGGGATAATGTACTTAAGAAGGAGGAAAAAAATCTGCACAACTGCAGCTGGAAGAGAGGAGTACAAATATGCGAGAGGAACAGCTCTGCAGACAGAGGGTCAGTGAAGGAGGAGGGGCAGGAGCTGCTCCAGGAGCCAGAGCAGAGATTCCCCTGCAGCCTGGGGTGCAGCCCTCGGTGAGGCAGCTGTGCCCCTGCAGCCCCTGGAGGCCCAGGGGGAGCAGAGATCCACCTGCAGCCCCTGGAGGAGCCCACACCAGAGCAGGTGGATGTGCCTGAAGGAGGCTGTGAGCCCATGGGAAGCCTGTGCTGGAGCAGGGCAGCTCCTGGCAGGACCCATGGACCAGGGATCCATGCTGGAACAGCCTGTTCCTTAAGGACTGCAGCCTGTGGAAAGGATCCATGCTGGAGCAGTTCAGGAAGAACTGCAGGGAAGGACTTATGCTGGAGAAGTTCAAGGAATACTGTCTCTCATGACTATTCTATTCTAATTTAGTGTCTAATAAATTAAAGGCATTTCCCCGAGTCCAGTCTGTCTTGCCCATGATGGCAATCAGTGAGCAATCTCTCCCTGCCCTTATCTTGACTCACAAGCCTTTTACATTCTCTCACCCCTCTCCAGCTGAGGAAGGGAGCAACATGGTGGCTTTGGTGGACGCCTGCTGTCCAGGCAGGATTAACCCTCTATAAAAGCCAAAGCTTTCTTGACAGCAAGACAACTTAGTAACAGAATGCTGCGAAAAATCCTCGAAATTGGATTGCACAAGAGTAACTAAGGGAACTGACAAAGGTTGGTTTACAAATGGAGGACATTGTGAGTAAAGTCTCCAGAGACCTGAAACATCAGTTCATTTTTGTGGGGGGTTTAAAAAGAACGTTGGTTTGCTTTTGTTTAAAGTCTTGCTTTGTTGGACACACACATGCAAGGAAGGCTCAAACTCCTGTGTCTCTCAGAGACAGCACTGTTTCATGACCTTATCTGCAGGTATTCTGCCCAGGACATCTTTAGCCAGGTGAAAGAATATTTGAAACTGAGATGGGAGGAAAACTCTCAGATGTATTTCAGGTAATTCTGGCTGGACAAAACTGGAAGCAGTGTGCCCACAAGAGCCACCCAACCTCAGTCATACAATGATGTCAGATGAAGAATAAGCACAGGATTTGGGCAGCTCCCTGCTTATTTGAGTGTTACCAGGAGAGCCTATCTGAGGAAGCCAGTTTTACTTTAAGTAAAGAGTTTAACAGCAAGAAAACACTTTAAATGTTGCTAGTGAAATGTGAAAACATTAAGGGCCTCCAAGGTAATGGGAAAGACATAGAAATATATGCTGAAATTCTGGCTGCTGAGAAAATGGGTGAAAACAGTCAAGAAGTTTTCAAGCCACAGAAAAAAATATCTCCTTGATATTTGAAGGATTTTGCAAATTATTTTCCAGATGAAATAGATCAGGCTCAGCAGCACAGCGTTTTAAGTAGAGCTGGTTTGTCTGTACAGTTCTGAACAGTTCTATTTGAAATACAGCATGGACAGAGCACAGCCCTGCCTTCCACTGTGCAGAAAGCATTTCACTCATGATTCTCAATGTCCTTTAGAAACACACCTTCCGCAAGAAATGCACATGCAGAACTACATGTTCTGTTGCAGTGTCACAGACAGGACATGAACAGAATGAACGCTGTACCCTGCAGTAGCACACCCTGAGTAACAGAGGTCTGGAATCTTAATTTCAATGACAGGAGACTGCAGAAAATGTTTTTTGAGTTTGGTTTTGGCCTAAATGTTAGGCTGTTAGCATTTGTCATGCCTTTACTGGGATTTCTTCCAAAAAAATCTCTATCAACCATATTTTCTTTCATCAGAAATTTTACTGGAAGTCTGCCTGCTCTAGGTTCATCTTCAATGGTGTATTTGTTACATGAAATGGAAACATTAGCTGAAATTTAGGAAACCAATTCAGAACTGCCAATAACTGAAAAACAATTAACATACTGAAAAATACTACTGGCAAATGAAACTGGAAGTTTAATCCTGATCTTCCCTCTCCCTATATGTCTTATTTTTTCATTAAAAAACACATTGCTACCAAGTTTGCTGCTGCTGTGCGGAGTGGCTGATCCACCTGAAGGCTTTGCTGCCATACAATGGGACCTTAAGAAGGGGGAGAGTTGGGCAGGGAGAAACTGAATGGGGTTCAAAAAGGGCAACTGTAGGGTCCTGCTGGGGAGGAATAACCCCAAGCTCAGTTTGGGGTCTGACCTGATGGAGAGCAGCTCTGCTGAGAAGGACCTGGGAGTTTTGGTGGGTGACAGGTTGCCCATGATCCAGTAGTGCTCCCTGGCAGCCAGGAGGGCCAGTGGGTTCCTGGGGTGCATTGGGAAGAATCTGGCAGTTCTGGGTTCCTCAGTATAAGAAAAGAAAGGAGCTATTGGACAGGATCCAGCAGAGGCCACAAAGATCATTAAAGGACTGGAGCATCCCTGTTGTGAGGACAGACTGTGGGGGCTGGGTCTCACCAATGCATATAAATATCTCAAAGTCAGTGCCAAGGGGATGGTGCCAGACTCCTTTCAGTGGTGCCCAGTGACAGGACAAGGAGCAATAGCCATAAACTAGAACACAGGAAATGCTACCTCAACACGTGGAAGAACTGTTTTACATAGAGGGTGGGAGAGCACTGGAACAGCTGCCCAAGGAGTTGGTGGAGTTTCCTTCTCTGGAGACATTCAAACCCACCTGGATGTGTTCCCATGCCACCTGCTCCAGGTGACCCTGCCTTGGCAAGCGGGGGTTGGACTGGATGATCTCCAGAGATTCCTTTCAACCCTAACAATTTTGTGATTCTATTGGATAATCTACACCTTACGTTTATGCACAACCCAAGAATCAAACTACATCATCATAATAACGATTGCCCTCGTATTTAGTAACTAGCTGTTCCAAAGCAAGTTATAAAGCAGAGTCATTGACTCTGCCTCTACAATACAGGGCAGCATGATAATGAACCAGTTCAGATATTAGTTCTTCACTGTAATGTCAAGTACACCTACCATTCAGGTCTGAGTTTGGAAGTAGTAAAATCATGTGTGCAGTGGAAGAGCTGTGGTTACTGGGTGCAGTGATGCCTGCAGGCCCAAAGATGTGGCTCTACGCCACACTACTCTACTTCTTGTTCTGTGGTTGACACTGGAAAAGATGGTTTAGATCTATTCAAAACAAATAGTACAGACATGACTTCAACAGCTCTCCTTAGTGTAATATCTTTTCAGGAACTGAACTAGTTACAATCCCAGCCATTATCACCAGAGCTCTGAAAAAACACCTATGTGTAGAGAAGAACCACTGCCTTTTTGGCATACCAGCATACGAGAGCACACCAGATTTTTCTCTTTAGTTCATTAGAAAACTTATAATTCAGTGACTTCTCCACCCTCATAGACATTCCTCATAGGCGTGTAACTGTGACTTTTTATACAAGACACTAAAAAATTGTGTAGCTTCATACCTGTGTTATAAACGGGAACCCAGTGGTAGAATTCGTTCTGGTAGGGAACTGTATCAAATTCACTGCACTGCATCTGACGGAAGGTTGGCAAGTCTTTGTGGCAGGGGCTGATGTTACACATGCGATAGCGTTTCCTCTCGCCGGTGCAGTAGTCTCCTCCAAACTGGGGTCTAGAAAAGGAACATTGGGACTGGGACATGAGACCATGGGTAAAAAAAAGAAGTTTTAAACCAACAACACATTTCAGGCCCCAGTAGCACAACAAGATGACTCTGAATCCTTGACAGGGTAGAGATACTGTTCACATCACATGTTTGAGTACTCAAACGTGTGGGTACGAAGCACAGAGACCTAGACAGGTCCTGTATCCCAAAAAAGTGCTTGGCACTACAGGGCCGAGCTCACAACAAATTAACCTATCAAATGGACTGCTTTAAATCCCATGCTTTGCAGTGCGTTTGACAGTTCTCTCTGAAAAGACAAATGATTCCTGCTGTTAGTGATTTGTGAAAATGAGACGAGGAGTCTTCATGAACTTGGATATGTAGTGGGGAATTCTGCATTTCATGTTCTGTACCTGACAACTCATGTGTCTGAAGCTCAAATGAGGCTGATGACTAGAAGAAAACATGGAAGGTGAGTCCTCAGGATCAGATTGCTAGAAACTGTTCTCACCTGGTGTTTGAGGACATTTATTTACTCATTGCAGTATTAATAAGCAATACTTACACTATTTCTGCAAAACCTAAATGTTAAGTAGGTTTTTTTTATTCATTTTGCATTGAAATAAGCTCCGTGGAGGGTAAGAAATAAAGAACAAGCTGACTGTAAAAGATGAGCCAGCTGAATTTCACACAGGTATGCCTAACTGGGAAGAGGGGTGTCAGTATCTGTGACGTCTTGATATGGCACCTGCTGGTAGCAGTCTTATAAAAGAGAGTTTCCAATGTCATAAGAACCTCAAAAATCTTAAACAAAAAGTAGGGAAAGATAGTGCACTCAGCTTACTCTGGATTATCACACAGCCTCTCTGCACTCTGAACTCCTGCTCCACATGTCCTTGTGCAATGGGACCAGGATGACCAAACGCCCCACTCGCCATGGATTGCTTCAGGAGTCTTCCCCACTGTAATGCACTCACCAGAGAAGCACCACTGAGGAGAAAACAGAAAGCACAAAGAGCTTCAGATCATTACCACAGGAAATTATGAACTTTTTGAGTTTCTGTGAATTAATTTATATTTCAGCTCATGAGGGTTGAACACTTAAGTAGAAATGTAAACGGAGATGTCAGAGGCTGACCCTCCTTCACACTCAGCTGTAGCAGAGCTACTCATGGCTCCTCTCTGTGCATTGGCAGGCAGCACAGCTTGCGAACAGCATGGCTCACAGTCACCTTGTTTTCTCCACACCGAGTGCCGTCCGCAGCTGCATCCAGTTTGGAGCGGCAGGAGCCTTTCACTGAGCACCAGAGGGTCTGGCAAAGGTTCTGAAAAAGGAAGAAAACTGCAGCAGTCTGAGGCAGGGAGGAACTCCTATAGCCAAGATTTTCAAAAGCCTCCCAGAGTTTTGTACAGCCACTTAAAAAGCCTTGTAAGGGCTGTATTTCCAGAGGGATCAGGGTTTTTCACAAGATAGGAACTACCAAGAGTCCAAATTTAGGTACTTGTCATTACTGGGTGAAAAGGGACTATTTGAAAAATTAAAAAATGGTAAATACTATCAAGTGAATTCCCTGCACTATGTGACTTCAAATATTCTCCTAACTGGCTGCTCAGCTCCTAGATAAACACAAGCAAAATGGTTTAACAAACTTTGGTTACTGCTGTTTGCAGATAAACTGAAAATTGAACCATTTTCATTTGACGATTACTAACCAATACCATCTTCAATACCGCATTGCTGTCTGCCTGAAAACATACAGTGAAATCAAAGAAGGTTACAGAAGCCAGGCAGGCAAATACAAAAAACATCATGTCTCCAACAATATTAATGGAGGTCCCAAAACTAGATGAGGAAAAAGTGATCAGGCTTCTTAAAACATCAGCTTGGCAGATGGCAAGGAAATGATCTGAAAAAAAACAAAGCAGTCAGCTGGTTGGCAGAGAAAAAAGCATAGTGGGCTGGGAAGAGTAAAGGCTCTGGTTAGCGAATGTTTGTATTTTAAGTAACTCAGAAACTGGTGCCAGTTTAATGCAGGAGGTTGCCAATAAAACACAGCATTCCAGATGCTGCTCCATGTGCAGTGGCTCAACTCCACAGAACAGACAGAAACTCCTGAGAGGCAACAAAGAAAGCAGGGCAAGAAACATTCCAGCTACCTTTTACCAAACCCACTTCACTCAGCCAGAACTATTCTCTAGAAAGTGAGGACAGAGTTGGAGGGCCCTTTCTCCCTCTTCAGTTCACATGCACACCAGCTTTTCCTTGTTTGGCATGCAGGAGCCCTGCACACTTGGAACTCCTGACTGATCAGGGCTCTGCATGAAACACCACTTCCAAAGCAGAGAAAGCAGGGCTCTCAGAGGGACTGTACACTGCCAACAGGAACAGCAGAAGCAAAAGCCCAGGTCTTGACTCAGGCTGTTTGGATGCCCTAGTCCAGTTCTGGAAAAGAGAACAGAGCTGGCAGAACAGCATCAACCTGTGAAGAAGGGACAGCTCCAAGTGCCACCAGAGAAAAGAGTGATAAGAAGGATCCCACTAGCAGCTCCCATTGGGATTCTGAGAGCAAGCCACATATCAGATTTGGAAGTTAACATATAAACTGCACACTTCCAAAAATGCAGCCCCAACGAGCGAGCAGCAATGTTCATCCGAGAGGGAAATGCAGTTTGGCTGCCCATTTCTGACCTGCTTCTGTTTAAAATGGCTAAGCTTGGCACAAGCTTTGAGAGAGCTTGCTTTCATTTACTTTCTTGTGTGTTTACCTTGGTTTGTCAACAAGAGCACCAGAAAAAAGCTGATGGCATGGAACATCTCAAAGCACTCCAGCCCTCCAGCTGGAATACAATGTCTGGGCCACTGCATCTTGGTTCACTGGTTTTGGGCAATGTACGCAAGACAAACTTTGTTTTGCAGTTCTCTGTTTATAGTTCAAGGGTATCATTCCTTGTGAAGGCCTTGTGAAGCCATCATTACCAGGTTCTTAAGGCAGAGCTACCCAAGTGTTCTGGCTGATGAATTTTCTCTCATTATCAAAGTCATCCTTTATTTTAACTCTTGTACACAGAATATATTTTGTGGTTTTAGTGTATAAAGTGTACTTTTGCACCATGCCTCAGACAACATCAGAGAAACTGGCATAGAAAATGACACAGATTTTCACTGGCAGTTACTTTTATTATTAGGTGCATCCATAGATTTCAAAGTCAAGAATTCACCAAGGGAATTCTTTAGCTTTGCAAGGATTTTTCCATAATTATCTCCATGTCCCAGAACTGTTTTTCATCTCTAAGAATACTGAAATGACAGCAGAGGAGATGCACTACAATATGAAAAACAACAATATGAGAGGATGCACTATGTACTGCATGCCTTTGGAGGTAACACGCAGAAATTCATGACTGTGCTGTGGACTCACTGCAAAGCAAGTGGGTTTTCTTTTCATCAGCAGTATGATATACACTTTCTACCCAATCTATGAGAATAGGGTTTGTGCCTTGAAGGAAGTTGAATCCAAAAAAACCCTCAGTTTCATGGAAGCCAATGGAAGTTTTGGATAAAAAGGCAATAAGATGAGCATTCTGATATCCTACAGGCTGTTCTATAGGAAACTATGGGTCTAGCTATGACTAGGAAAATTCCTCTATCTAATACATATTTTGCTTTTCTTTGCCATATTAGAGGGACAATATTTATATACTTCACAGGACACTTTGCTGCCTGAGTGCTTCATGAAAACCACTATCTGAATTATACATATTAGTTTTTACTAAGTGCAATCACTGAACCCCAGGGCATCTTCAGCTAAATGCAGATTGTTCTCTCAAAAAGGATCTTTGGATCAAATTCAGTCACATATTAAAATGTACAAAACAAAAGCAGGTTGTCAGTGAGCAAGGCTAAGTAAATAGAGGAATGGCAAAAACGAGTCAGACCTCTTAGACAAAATGACAAAAAGACTGATGATTCAACATTCCAGGTTGACCCTACTGTTCCCAATTCCATCTCCTGCCAGTGCAACTACCAGCAAAATACAGGCCTTTCAGTAAAATGTGAAACTAGAGGATACCAATTAATTTTCTGACATATGTCTAGCTGTAAAATTGGTTAATCAGGAGATGTGAATGTAAAGGCCTATTAGGTTCAAATTCAAGGCGAGACAGACTGAGCCAATACCGCAAAATTACATCCTAATTTTCCATCTGTACCAACAGATAAATTACAGTAACTAAGGAAACTGTAACAGCAGGTAATGAAAGCAATCTTTCAATACCTTCTTCAGATTCAGCAGTTGTAGTTCAACACTGGTAATCATGTTATCTATTAAGGTTGAAAAGATTAATCAGAAACAATTTCTCTAAGAGAAGGGTAGATGGAGATACACACAATTATCTGAATGGAATAAACAGTCAACATCAGCAGTGCCCAGTCCACAGCTGTGTTCATACCAGCACTGCCAACAGCCAAAATACATCTGTGTTTGACAGGGCCAGTAGGCTGGGTGCTGTTTCCAGCATTTACTGAACACTGCTGCTCAAAACACAGGAAAATTAGTGATCACCTAGCTGGGCTAGCACTTGGAAACATGGTTGCTGAGCTGTAATATGTTTAAATATGCTGTATTGGAATGAATGAAATAGAAGTCTCTCTGAGTCCCTCAGAGAGAAAAAGAAATGCAGAGTTTGAATTAGAACCTCTAGAGAAGC
>VYZP01039149.1:0-17820 GCA_013400635.1 Hypocryptadius cinnamomeus | reverse complement strand
TCTGTCTCCCCAACAACTCTACACTGGCTCTGTTATTTGAGTAGTGGACATCTGGACCCTGTTTCCCTCTGTGACAGTCAAATTCTTCTGAAAATTCTGTGTCTGCCATAGAATGAGATTCTGAAAAGGATAAACAAAGACTATGTTGTCAAATTCCATGACTGCCTCTTTCATTTCTTCTCTTTCCATTTTCTTAAGAATACTGAAAAGCTAGACTGATGTAAGTGCATGTTTCTGATGCACTTGAAGTAAGATCTTTAGTCTCCAAAGAATTCAGATGGCTGCTAAAAGTATATTGGACCCTTATGGAAGTCGTGCCTGAAGCTGTGTCCAGGAAATATTGTGTGTTGAATCTTCTATTCCATAAAGCTGGTTCCTCTGTGCATCATGAGATAAGAGCAAAGCCAGAGCATTGTGCTTTCTGACTGTCAGCTCACCAGATCTTATGAAAAAAAAATATGGTTTTCCACATGATGAAACTGTTGGCTGGAAGCTGCAACCCATATCCCTGGTTATTGGTTTTGAGTCTTTTGACACTGGTGCTGAAAAAGCTGACGTCTCTGAACAAGCAGAGGTGTTTGGTCAGACACACTACTCCTGAGTAATTAAGAATGGATTTTGGGTTGACGGATTCGGCAGCTGCAGCTGTGAAATTATGACATTTAAAATTGTCAGTGAAAAGAAAGATAATAATGGGAACCAACTGGACTTCAGGAGAGCAGACTTCAGCTTGCTCAGGAAGCTGGTAGGAGTGATCCCATAAGAGGCTGATCTGAAGGAGAGTGACACAGCTGGCCTAACCTTTGTCTGCAGGAAGATTATGGCAGAAACAGATTCTCTTGGAAGCTGTTTGAGGCTATATGAAGATCAAGGAGATGATTAGAAATAGCTTGAAGCTTCACAGGTAAATTTTGGCTGACAAACTTGCTTGCCTTATGTGGTGAGATAACTGGCTCAGTGGATGAGGGCAGTGCAGCGAATGTTCTTTTCCTTGATTTTTGATGTTGCCTCCCATAGTGTTCTTTTAGTCAAGTTAGAAAGCAATTGAGTGAAGTCGGATGGATACGTGGAGAGCAGACTGGACAGAAAGACCACTGCCTAGTAACGGTTAAGTGCAGTTGGTGGCCATTTACTACTGGTGTTCTTCAGCAGATGCACATTGTGACCGAGGCTGGTCCTTCCATTTTTTGTGTCATTCTGTGGGCGTCTGCCTAGATTTATGGCTATGTAGCTTTCTGTCAGGGAGTTTGCGGGCTTCCTGGATGATACATCAGTATCCATCCAGCTACAGACAAGTATAATTAACACTGGTTCATCTGAGATCCTGTGCTTACTCTTCTTCCCTTACTACTGTTTGCAGCCACCCAGCTTCCTTTACATGTGCCATGCTAGTGCTTTGAATTTTGCTTTCTGCTTCACTGTACATCTTGCAGGTGTTCTCAGTCCTTCACTTTGCAGTGGTCTTACATTACATTTTAGTCCTTCTGCACAGTGATAGGATCTAGTATGTTTTGCTGAGCTCATTTTGGTTGTTTGGTATGATTTATAAAATTGGAAGGAAAGAGGAAGATGTACATAATGCATCTGATTGTTTGTGCAGTGCTACACAGAAAGCCATTCTGACTCACTTTTGTCATTGATTTTATGTAGTTATCATTAGCTGGGCTTGTATAGGTTCACAGCTGCTTTACACATCTTGGTTCTGTTAGGGACACCTATTTTGTGAGGCAAAAAGGGATGACAAGAAAGACCATAAAGACCAGAACATGGTTTCTCTGGCTCCTGTCCACAAGCAGCCTTTAAGCCTTTAATTGAGAATGAGGTGGTTGAACATGTCAATTGCCCATAGTTGTCCATTAGGTATGTAATAAAATTCCAAAAAAAAGGAAATGGCAAGAGAATGCATTCCTTTTAAGGAGGATTATTGCTTCCTCTTGGAAAAACCCGAACAAAACAAAATACCTCTCCCTAACTCTCGGTTTAGGACTAGTATTTTTTGGATCCTGTTTTAGTCAGGACTGCAACACAGGTATGAGAAGTCTTACACGTGCAAAAGTGGGAAGTATTTCTCTGCTGAATATGTGTCTTAAGAGGCATAAATGCCAGAACTCAGGCTGGATTCCGTGCTTAGATTCCTTTGATGCCTGACATTTAAAACTATTATTGGTTCCATATCAGGTGAGCTGTGATGGCTGGTAATGGTTTTCGTTGCAAATCAAAAGAAATCTTTCTGTTCAGTGCAAACCTCTGTACAAACCTCTTTTTATCCAGCTGCTGCACGTGTTGGATGATGACTAGTGCAAAAGAATGAACTAGTGAAAGATGCAAGATTTTCTTGGCAGTCTTCAAACAGCAGAGCAGAGCATTCAGTCTGTCAGCTTCAGAATCTGAAAGATGAGGCCCAGAGTCCTTGTGTGAGCTGGACTGTGGAGCTTTGCAACAGACTTTCAATAGTCCAACTGCATTGGCTTGCTCGGTCAGGAACTTTTTGGTCTATTCAGTCATCTTCGTTTAAAAAGAGGCTGTGATTCTCCATTCCTCTCTACTGTGAATAAGCACCAAAACATGTGCACACCATTTCTTTTACCTAGAGCCTAAAATCAACTTTTAGAGTTACCTGTAGCAGAATTTGTCTGAACCACCTGTTCTAAGAAACATAGATGTCTAAGATCTGGCAATCCAGCCTGTGTTTGCACATCATCTTTCAAGGAACACTTTTGTCCTTCATGAAGCAAAACAGCTGCACAATTGAGGATTTCTTTGGTAGCTCATATTTACTTTTCTCAATATCTAAACTACCTGTTCTAGACATGGGCTGTCCACATGGCATTTCAGAGCTACTCTAGGAAATGTGTGCTTATTTCAGACATTTTTTCTTAGAATTACAAGCACTTCATACAGAAATAATTTGGGAGGTTATGTATTTGTATGTAGGAGTTGCTCTCAAAGGACTTACAAAGAATTAACCATTTGCCTAATTTAGCTTGCAGGTTTTAGGGCTTATTGAATTTCTTGCAGTTGTTAGGGCTTATTGAATACTTCAGATTTCTGTGTGCAAATTCTGCCGTGGTTCAAACAAGATCTACCAATATTAACTTCTAATGAACATTCTAATATGGGTGTTACATTCATGAGAGGTCTCTAAATTTATATTTAATATTTCTACATAACTTGCATTGCAGTAGTAAAAAAAAATTGAGTGAATTTGAAGGTAAGAACTTAAAAGCTGGTGTTAGTGTTTAGTCTACCTCTCTGGTTTTCTAAGATGCAGCATAAATTGTGATCTTTACCTACATAATCATAGGCTCTCTTTTTTCAGCAGTCTTTTTTGCTTTCAATGTATAAGATGAATAGAGCTAGGGCAGCTGGTCAGTATTGATCTTTATTTGGTGTGTGTATTCACTCCAGGATTATTACATGGTGTCTAAACATGTTGCTGAAAACAGCTTTGTTAATTTATTGTTTTGAGTTTTCATCCTTGTCTTTTTTATTATATTTCAGTACCCCTGAGCAGTTATGTGAGTTCAGATAGGAGAAAAATAACTGCTTGCCTTGTATTGGTTCTATTGTTATCTTATCTAACCTGTTAGACCTTCCTCTGCAGTGGAGTTGACTGTGCTTCACAACCTTAAGCACAATTGTATCTTCATTCACTTCTGAATTTCGGACTTGAGATACTACCAACAAAAATCAGTGTGTTGCAGTTCAGAATTTGCATAGGCACACAGAAGAGCACAGCACAAATTCATGGGTCTACAGTAGTTGTGAGAGGAAACTTGTTGTATATGGATGTGGCCAAAATCTTGGCTGCTGTCAGCACTGGGATAGTTTTTGCAAAGAGACCTCATTATGAAAGACTAGAGAGGATAAAAAACTCAACATATATTTTAAACCTATATCAATGACTGCATCTACAACTGTGCCTATTCCTGTATTAGTGTTGTCCTTTGACTTAAAACTCTCGTGGTTCCAAATGCTCCTCATTTTTTAACAATCATGTAGCTCTACAGTCTCAAAAACAGGCGATTGAATCAGTTAAGAGTAGAAACAATTTCTCTGGGTGAACTAGCAGTTAGCCCTCCCTTGGGAATCTTTTGATAAAAAATGAAAAAAAAAAGAGGAAAAACCAGAACTCACAGAATGAGTGTATGTATAATTATTACAGTGTAATGTATTCCATGTAGGAAGAGGTGCTGTCTCGGCCCCAGGCTCATTGGAGAATTATTAACGTGGATTGTAATGGGAAACCAGAAATAGGCCATCCCTGAAATATAACTGAAAATATACTGCTATTAAAGACTTCATGTATATGTAAAACATTGATTACATACCAGTTTCCAATTCTGAATATAATTTTCTTTTTTTTTCTGAAATTATGTTTCAAGGGCATATGCTTTTCAGTTTGTCTTGCTTGTGGATACCAACCCTTCATTTCCTGACTCTTCATACAGCAAGACTTTTCAACAGCCAGTGAATTGGCTTTTGAATTGTTGGGAGGTGAAGTTGTCTTTGTCTTTTATGTTTACTTGTAATCAGCATGAATTGTAAAGAACAGTATTTATTGCCTTGCAACTGTGGTTTTGTCTATAGGCTGATGTTCATATGTGTGGTTGACAACTTGTTTCCCTAGTAGGCAAGCTGCTTCCTGAGGTGATGATCCAATTTACTTTTAGTGTGGGTAAGAAAGACCTGTCTGAAGCTCTGTCCAGGGAAGCTGTCTGGAAGACTTGCTTCTTAAGAGGCTAATGATCTGGAATTTCACACATAAGGCAAAATAATATGCTCTATGCATTCTTTGTAAATCTTCTCACTGATCACAAAAAATTTTTGTTTGGTGTGCTAGAATGGTCCATGAACTAAACATACCCTGTTCTTTTAATTGGATGGAGAGTAACACTGCTAATTGGAGAAAACTGAATGAAGTAGTTGATGATACATGCCAAATGGCAGATTTTATACAGGAAGTATACCTTGTCCTTTATATGCCAACAGAGTGGTGGTGTAAACATGTGATACAAAATGAATAATGCTCAAAATCAATTCCATTATTTTACTGAGACTACTAGCTTTAGATGACATCCTTACCTGACATATGTTTAGTGTTTATTTTGCAAGCTAAAGCAGGTGTAGACAATTGACTTTGCCTGAGAGAACCATGTAACTGAGAGCGTGATGAGAAGCTTGGTGTTTCTTCAGCATTCCTCCAGCAGAACTGCCTGAATGCAGAAGAAAAGAGCAACACATTCCACCCTCCACCCACAGTCTGTTTGGTGAAGGGAAGAGAGTTAGTCATTATTAAAAGGGCATCCACTTAGTGTGGAGTTTCACAGATTCTTGAGATCAAGACACTAGTCTTTCCCATGTTGTCAAGAGCAGCTTGCATTCGCTAGTAAGTTGCTATTAGGGATGATTAATTTCATAAATAAGGAGGCTCAGAAGGACGAAAACACACACACAGACACACAGAGCACAGCTTTAGTCTTTTTATACTGCTGCTGCTGATTCCTAGGCAAACATCTCTGCATCCTGGTAAAATCCTCTAATCCTTTTAGTGTTGCTCTGTAGTGTGAAAAGTAGGTTGAAGGTGACAGAGTACATTTTACAACACTGCCTTCTGACTAAAACACTTCAGAGAATCTGGGATGTACCTAGCCAGGCTGAGATACTACTGGACAATTTGAAATCTAAAAGTCTTTTGTACTGCCCCTCAAGTAATAGAACAAAAGCATGCTGGTGACATACTAATTGTGTAAAATTGTTTGCAAAATATGCAGTCTAAACTGATAGTTTGACAAGAGGGTGAAAAGATATTTCTTTTTGGCTTGGCATTGGAAAGTTCTCTGTGACTTCCATGGTCTGCAGCTGAATGCTCAGTGGGCCTCTGTTAAGGAGCCCTGTCTGTTTTATCAGACAGCCACCTTCATGAATTTGGGAAAGTTAGCACTAAATGAATGGGAATGAAGTAAATGCTGGTTTGGCTTCAGGTAATATTTAGAGTATCATAACAAAGTGAAACAATATGGGTGAGGAAAAAATTAAATAAAAATTTTAAATGCATTGTTTAAGATGGAGACAATAGGACTGAGAACAGTTGAACGAATATAAATTATCTTCAAGACAGAGGAATTAGTTATCTATTTGGATGAAAAAAATACTAAGATTTTCATGAATGTAGGAAATGAAAATGTAGTTATTTGTCTTTATGTGCTTGGATTCTGTCAGACATGGAATAAACAGAATGCATTAGCAAACATTTTCTGAAAGGTGAGTAAAAGAGAAAAGTGCATAAGTTTGTTTGTTAGGTTGTTGCAGTTTTTATAATAATCTACTTTGGACCAAGGTTGTCATGTGAAAAACATGAATCTCTGGTGTATTTGACTGCTTTCAGAAAGAATGATATTCTGCTTTCAGAAAGAATGATATTCTTTCATTTTCACTGTACTGCATGGAACAATTCTGCTCTTTTACTGTTCTTTCTCGGGACAAATAGCAAGTCCTTCTGATATACATGGTAAACACTTAATATCTCTCAGAGCTAATTATAATTGCTTTAGTAAATTGCCAGTTATGGGTTTGAATAGAGGGGTAAAGTAGCCACCAGAACTTTTTGCAGAGTTCATTGGTCATCAAAGAAATTGAGGGAGAAACAAGAATTGCATGAGATACAAAAAGAGCAACTCGGTCTTTTTTTTTTTTCTTTTGTTTTTTTTTCCCCCTGTATTTTTGTTTGTCTCTTGCAGTTAAACTGGCTGAGTATATTCAGCTGTAAGAACTGTTCTCCCTTACCACCAGAGTTTGCAGCACAAGATTTTTATGACTCCCATTGGAAACACAGACTAGCTAAACTCAACTTCTAAAGGTGTATAAGGAATAGGCAGAAAGGGCCAGCAACTTGTACATACCTCAGTTTTTAAAATCTGCTTTCAGAAGGACCATTTTAGATGACATTCCTGAACAAGTAGGTTTTAAACTCCAGTTAACTCCAGTCAGCTCCAGTCCAGAGTTTTTGGGGAAAACACCCCCCACACTGCTGTGTGTGGTTCTGGATGGCGGGTCCCGTGTCCTTGGCGTGGCAGGGCTGGCTGGAGAAGGGGCGAGGGAGCTTCTCTGGGTGCGCAGCTGCAGACGCAGGTCCTTGTGGCTGGTGGGAAAGCAGAAGCTGGTGCACAGCTCCAGCACTGCCATGACACCTCCTTTATGTCAGTCTCCCACTTGCACTGGAGATCCTGTCCTTTCATTAGATGTGGAGCCTGGAGATTGGTCTTGTCCTTTTGCCTACAGACCCTGGCCTGTGTAGTGTGTGATGTGGATGATGTTTCCTTCCTAGGCCGGATCAAGTGCCTGTTACTGTTCCTTGTCTTGCCGTCAGCTTTAAGCAGTCTCTTCCAGGCTCTCAAGGCTGCTTTTCTTCATTGACCAGCAACTGACCATCAGTAAGTTGTGAACAGTCCTGGTGTGTCTGTGGTCAGCCTGTGCCCACATTTTGGGGCCTCTGCTGTTTCCCTGTTGGTAACTGGCCCAACGGGCCAGAACCAGGCGCTGCAAAGGCAGCACGAGGCACAGTCAGCATCAGGCATGCGGTCTCTTTACTAGTGAAGGCAGCATGATTTTCAGGTACCATGAGGAAATTCAGGGGTGTGCTAAGTCCTCTGGACCTCCTAAACGTTCATAGCATACTGTTGGGGGGTTTTTTGCTCGTTGGTGTTGGGTGGTTAGTTGTTTTTTTGGGTTTTTTTTAAACCTGTTAAGTCCTGTCTTATGCAACTGGATTTCCATAAATGATGCATTCTGCTGTATCACACATTCATTTGTAGCGTTTCAAAGCTCAAGGAGGTTTTGGGGGCGTTTTTTCATGCTATAGTTGAAATGTGTGGGTTTTGATCCAGTGCCTTAGTGGCCTTGGCATTTTGCTGGTAGCCGTCTTTGCATCTAACACCTGGTGTAGACGGCTGCTAGTTTTTAATTCGCACATATAGCAGACTAAATGATTTATTACATAACAGTAATTTTTTATAAAAAAAGCTCATTTAGTTCAGTGTGAAATTTCCGAGTAGAATAGAAGCCAATTCTTAACAGAGTCAGTAGTAAATCCGTGTCTAATGCTGATACAGAAAGAGGCTGTTTATTGGTTTCCATGTCATTGAACAGGCAAGGACTCATGGGCTTCAGTGGTCTGTGCTTGCTATGCATCCTCCTGTGGTCTCCTTCAAAGACAGAGTAACGTGATTTCAGGCTATTCTGCATCACTATAACTGCTTGTGTGAGGTTTTTAGGTTGATAAAACAAAGTGTCAATATATGTCAGAGCTAGTTCCCTGAGAGTACAGAAGCTTAGAGCAGAATTACAGAAAAAGTTGCTTAACTTATTTCTTTATATTTAGAATTATTATTTTTAGAGTGCTTTTCTTTGGATTTACTAAGGGAAGAGTGACCACTGCTGTTGAGAGGTGTTCTTGGCAATGGTTAATGTAAAAATATTTGAGTATTTTTGAATTTGATTTTAAACAAACTTCAAATATTTTTCATTGGAGATGTTTGATTCAACTTGGAGACAGAAATTATTTGGCCTCTAAGGGCCTTTCCAAAAGGATTTTTTCCAGTAGAGCCTCTAAATGACACAAATGGCCATCTGGGAATAATGCAAGATAAAGCAATATTGGCATGATAGTGCAGGAGGAAACACTTATATTAATGTTCTTTTTAGCTTCTTGGAACAGCATTTACTTCAAAAGGTAATGTGCAAATTGCCATTACATCTCTTGGTTCCAGCTTACTGCATTTTGTGTCACAGTTTAACCAGAACGTTCTCTGTATTCAGACACACTAGGATAAATAAGATGCTGTAATCAACTGTGACTTGATCTAAGAATCTGCTGAATTGAATTCTATATAGTTTTCTGAAAGACTGAAAAGTGCTATTGCAGAAGGTGAGAATTGTTCTGAGAGGAGAGAGGAAGAAAAATGTGAAGGAAAAAAGCTGGTTACTGGTGTCTCTGATCTGAGAAGTAGAGAAAAGCTCATCTCCAGAGAGAGTAACTGAGGTGGCAAATGCAGATTAATACATTAAATGTATTTCATGCTCTTTGCAGTCCTGTTTTTTAGCTGCACAACTAGTAAAAGCCTCAGGAACTGAAGTTAGTTTGTTTTGAATAATAGATTCATTTCTTAAAACAAAATAATCACTGTATTCTATGTAGGGGAAGAAATTTTAACTGTAGAGAAAGCTTTTTATTTGTTTCTGTAGTTTTAGGGAACTTTCAAATAAATACTCAATTTTCAGAAGCAGCTTATTTTTAATTAATAACACATTTGAGGAGATTTAGCATTTGTTTTTATTAGAACTATTAGTCCAACGTTCCTACATTCCTTTCTTTGTGTGTCCTGCGTAGTCTCACAGATGTGAACAGGTTTTTTGTTGTCAAGAGTGCCTCCATCTCTAATATGTAAGTGCTTATACCTGCCATTTGGGTGGCCTGATTTGTCTAAAGTAACTGTACTACATGAGAGACTGGTCCAGAAAAAGAATTCGATTTTAAAAGCTGATGAGAGGTGTGTTGTTTTATTAAACAATATGCTGATTAAATAGCTAACCTCAAATATATGAAAAAAAAACAACCCAAAACCAAAAAGATGTCCCTATGCAAAAAGAGATTGAAAATCCTGGCCAAGAAGCTGGGTTTGTGTAATGCAATAGATATATTGAGATTTTTGTCTAACCAAGCAACTTGTGGCTGAGATGCAAACTGGACCTGGATACCTGTGTCTTAGGCATCGTAACTCCAGGGGAACTTGTTTTGGCTGTAATATTTGCCCTCCTTCTGCTGAGTTCCACTTTTCTCTAGGGTTCCTCAACAACCTCACAGTCAGGCTGGGAGTGGCTGCAAAGTTCCTTGCAGCATTTGGTGGTGGCATTGGGAAGGGGAGCACTGGCAGGAGCTGATGGGGGTGGGAGCCGGCGTGGCAGGGGCTCAGGAAGGTCTCCAGCAGTGCTCTGGTTAGTGCTGGGCTGGTCCAGCAGTGGCTGAGGGAGCTGCTGGAATGTGGGTTTGGGCTTAGAGTGTAACGGGGAATTGCATTTCCTGACTTCTGGATCAGAAAACTGTTTTTATCTCATCCCTTGGTCACATGAGTAACAAGGAGGATGACCTCTCCGGGGCACGCGTATATTTGGTGTGGCTCTGTGTAGCTCAGAAATTGTACAGCTGGATGTTTCTAAACTTTTACTTTTAGAAAAGAGTTCATTTTTGCCCTCTGTCTCAATAGCAAAAGGACTGAATTTTGAGCCCAGTGGGAAATGGGGAAATGTTTTAATTGCAGGAAGCAGTGTTTTGATCTGAATTACATAGATATATGTGTTTAACAAGCCTGACCTTTGGCTGAGTTTTGTTTCTGGGCTTTTTTCTGAAGAAGAGTTAGATATTTAAAACCTATTACCTCCTTTTAAAAAATAAATTAAACTCTTACAGGGAATTTTGAGATGAAGCTTTGGCATCTGTTCATTGAATCAAATGAATATTAAAAAATTCCTAGCTAAACCACAAATGGTTACATGTGAAATACTAGAAAGAAAAGCAGCTGAAATGTTTCCAAACACATTTTTAAAATTTAAGTTTGTTTTTATTTTGCAGCTTCCTTGAAAAATCTTCAGTACTGGTTATGTTCAAAACCAGTTCTTCAGACTTTGTAAATTTGCTGCTTGGCTTTTAGTGATTTAGTGAATATAAAAATAGAATTAAACATTCTTAATTTACTTAATACAGCTTAGATGTGGTAACCCCTGATACTGTTGAGACTGAAGTTTGTGATTCGAGTCAGCTGCCCTCTGTGGTACATCAGGGCCTGTTTAGTCACACACAGTTTGTTTGTCAGCAGCGTAACCTCGGGGCTTCGCTAACACGTACAGATACTCTGCAGGCAAAAATCTTGGAAGGGGCTGGCAAACCATCACCCTTTCGCTTTCCACTTCCTCTCCTTTCTCACACCCTTTATGCTGGGACGCTCTGCCAATATTTCTCAGCTCTCTCCTGCTCTCTGGGCTTGCAGTCAGCCTAAGATCTGGCAGGTTTATTGCTGATGTTTCTTTTTTCCGAGCTAATTGCAAACAGCTTCATTAATATCTTGTTTGGTGATTATGTCAAATTGCTGGGTTTTTTAAATTCTGAAAGGTACTGGTTTAGAGTCCTTTTTTAGGAGCTGATCTCCCAGCATTAAGGTGACTTTGAGCAAAGATTCAGGTTGTGTTTCATTCCTGAGGATCTGGAAATAGTTCTGACTTCTAAAGTATGGGAAAAAATTATTTTAGTGGTATTTGTTTATTCTAATTCCACAGTCAGCACACACCTTGTTTTGTTTACTAACTATCTTCTGAGGACTGCAGATGTTGTTTGTTTTGATTGTGAGACATGTTAAGTGTTGGTCCCTGGGAGGCTGCTCTGTGAATTTGCAAACTGATAAAACCTGTTAAATGTGTTAGCTGTAGAGATCATCTTGTCTGCTAAATTGTTAATTGTATTTAGCTGATGAATGAATGCAAATCAACAATATGAAGACTTTAAAGCCTTTTATATACATAGATATAAAAATGATTGTTGATAGAATTTTTGTGCGTAAGACCATCAAGAAATTGTGCAAGATCTAACAATGACTTGGAGAAAAACAGCTGTTTATAATAAAATGGATATAATCAGGAAAACCTTTGTTTCACTTTTCCCATCTGGTCACTTATGTTACTACAAGGGGAAGGAACAAAGGGGTTTGTTTATTTTAGGGCATTTGAAAGAAGCAGCAAGTCTCAACCTTCTTGCCCTGCGTGGGAGTTATTAAGCTGCAGAGCTAGCACCTTCTCTAACCCTGATACAGAAATGGTCTGCAAATAGCTGAACTGGCCAAGGCACAGTTAGCTCCCTGATGAGAATTGAATAGCTTAGTTTTCACTAATCTTAATAGAAGTTGGGATATAGTTGTTATTACCTTGCGATCAAATGCCACATGCCTCACTCAAAATTAACAAGTAACCAGAATGGAAGCTCAAGGGATATTTATCTAGACATTACCTTTCTCTCCTGAGTGGAAATACTTCTTTTCTATTCTTAGCATAGAAAACTGGATAACTAGAGGGAATGTGTTTGTGGCTCTAATAGCAAGAGTGAAATGACTGAAAATGGTATGTGAGTGACAAAGCAAACCAGAGCAGTTTTAAAAAGGGTCATGGCAATGTTGGTAAAGGGATCATGAGTTAGCATCAGGAATAGGTTGAAACAAGCTTTGTATTTTCAGTTTTGGTTTTGTCTCCTCCACACAGTGTTGTGACAGCTCATCTAAATTCATCAGTTTGGATTTCTAGTCTTTCTGTTTACTGGGTTTTTTTTTCTCATTATACACATGGAGTTTATTTCATAAGAAGAAATCACATGTGTAATGGTTGTTGTGTGATCATGTGGGTCACTGACTTTCCCTGGAAAAGTCTGGACATTGCCTTTTGTCTTAGTAAACACCTCTGCAAAGCTTTGTAAAGGTTATCTTGCAATGTGTTACAGGAGACACAAATGGCAGGTTTGTGCATCTAGACATAGTGGCCTGCTTCTACGTACAAAGTCTGCAAAAGACATCACTGTCAATTGATAATGTAGCAAGGGACAGTATATTTGTTATTTAATTTGCCTGTTTGATTTTACAGAGCCATTCCATCTTCGCCTGCTATCTGAAGCACAAAAGAAAACCACTAAAATGAGAGAAAACAAGATGATTTGATCTGATGCTTTTCTCTAGAGAATCCTGCTTCAGTTGTTCTAATAAGTGGCCAAAATGGGTCTTGTTGAATGGAATTAAGCTGGAGAGGGAGTGGGACAAAATGGCATAACTGAATCATGGAGAAAATGTGCTTTTGTTCAGACCTAGGTAGAGGGGTGCCGAACAGCATTCAAAACCTGGCTTCAAATGTCTCCATGTTCATTTGAATTTGCTGTCTGGTTTAAATTCTAAGCCCTGCTATGTAAAGACAAAGTTTTAAAGCAGCATATCTGGTTTTAACCCAGTAACCAAAGACCGCAAAGTAATTTAACTTTTATTAGTCTTGGAAAAAATTCGAATACTTGCTGGCTTGTGGTTTGGATGTGAAACACACAAAAATAGTGTTATTTTTTCTGATGTCGAATCTGTTTTTTTCATATTAGTAGACATCCGATTTTGTTCCATTATATAATGATTCTTCAGGCAGGCAGTAAGAGACAATTAGCTCTTGAGACAGAGTTTATTTAACTTGATAATTTTGTACTAATGTAAATGCCTTTGCATTATGTGGTGTCAGCTCATCAAGATAAAAATGAAATCATTCAAATAAATGATGTGAGGCCTCTTCTTATGCTGCTAGAGTTTGTATGAGTGTGGGATTTCTAACTCTTGGAGGCAGCAGCTGTGCTTTTCTGTAGGAGTTAACTTGCATCAAACAGACTTGATGTGTAGTTCCTAATGCATAAGGTACTTTCTGTCTGCAACTTAATTTTTATCCTCATGGGTCTTCTCTTATTTTTGCCCAAGTCAAAACTTTAAGAAACCAGAGAAATTCATCAGACTTCATCTGAAAGTGAAATGCACAAAAGTTATGGGATGCAATACTATGCAATTAAGGCTCGAGCACTGGTTGCCCTTCTTTTCCCTCTGCTCCCTTGCCTCTCATCCACCAAGTGTTGAGGCAGCAGGAAAATTAACTTTATTTCTTTTAACAGAAAAATATCCTGTTTTATTGCTGAGTGGTAAAAATCAGTGGTGTTTTGAAAGGTGGAGAATGGTAGTAGGTAGAAGGTAGTATAAGCAAGTATCATTTCAAGCTAATTGGGAGAAATTTTCTAACAGTTTTTTAAAATGTAGAGTCAGAGTGCAGAGTATGCAAAACACTACAAAAGTACTGGACTTAAAATTATTAGGCCAACTTTGCAGGGTATGGCAAAAACAGATGGTTGGAGAGTGTGCTGATATTACTGTTTTGGCTAAAATGAGGCAGCTCGTACTCAGATACCTGGTGCCTCTCATCATGTACAAAACCAGCGATGGTGGGCTTGATACCAGAAGACAAATTAGCTTTGAAACAGATTAACTGGCATAGTTCAATAATGTGGTGGTCGCAAATGTCTCAGCAGATCAGTCTTGGCAAAATAACACTGAGTTTCCAGCAGCCTCTCCAACTCCATATAAACATTTTCATATTCTGCTGAGCCCCTAGTCAGGGAGTAAAAAATAAGCAAGCATTCAGAAACTGGATTGACTGCTAAGGTGAAACTGTCCAAATATCAGGGAGGTGTCAATGATGCTTTCATAGCAAATAAACCTGTGTCAGTTTCTATTTTGTGTTTTTCCTTTTCTTTTTCCCCCTCTCATGAGAAGTCTTAAACCCTTGTCCTTAATTCCAGATGACAGGTTGTTATCAAACAGCTGTTCCTGGTAGCTTGCTGTAGGTAACTGCTTCTTCCAGCCTAAGCTGGGCAATATTTAGCATGAGAAGTTTAGAATTTGCACCTAATAAAGTCAACTGATTGCAAGAGTCACTTTTAATTTTAGCCAGAGAAAGAAGCTTTGGGTTCTTCCTGAGCTTTCCCTTTTAAAACATCACAGGGGTTATCTCAGGTTTTAATATGGCTTTGGTGCACTTGCAGGCAGACAGGACTGAAAAACTGTTTGAGCATGTGAACTCAACAACAAAGTCCTGCTGTCATGCAAATATGTTGTCACATTAAAAAAACAACAGGAGAGAAATACAATTCCTATAAGTGAATGCCTTCTCAAAAGACTGTTGTGGTTGATACACAAAATATCTGGATTATTTAAATAAACTGTAGGGTTTGTTTGATTTTTTCCCCTTTCTTTGTGTATAATTTTGCTTGTAGATTAGGCAGGTATTCTTGTTCTGACAGTTCTGGTTCATTTTCCAATTTGTTTGACAGCAGTATTCGTCCATGGTTGCACATACAATATTACTGATGAATGCTACATAACATTGTCAGTCTATATGGTTTTAAAAAGGAACAGAGAAAGTTGATGATATTTATTTGCCTTTAATTTAATCTATTTGAATGATATGTGAAATTTGAAAAAAACCTATTTAGGAACGTAACTTAAAGAAAATATTTCCCTTTTTTACATATTCATATCATTAATTAATGATGAGTTTCAAGATCTATGGATTTTTTAAATTTCAAATTAGAAGGAGGTTGCTGAGTGTACATAAGTGTAAGGAGGTACATGGAAAACCAATGTGCTGATAAAGGATTTCCTCTCATTTTGACATCTGAAAACTGTAAATTAACTAATTCTTAAAAATGCTTTGCAATCCAACTCTGATGATATTTAAATATTCTTTTCAATGTTGATTCCTGCTAGTGTTTTGTGTTTAATGTGGCATTTGAGTTGCCCTCTTGACATGAGTGGGATACTCTGGACTGGTAAGAAGGAGTGAAAATGTCCTTGGGACAGGTCTAATTCTGTCAGGGAAGTGGCCAGCTGAAAAGATTTCTTGGAATTGTAGAAATGTAGCAAATGTTTTGAAACTTGCAGTTCTTATTGTTTAGATTGGAAATGTTAAGCATATTTTTAATAGTCTCCTTTTCTAGTATTAAAGCATTATAGTGGAATAATTGCATTCCTTTTAGTCCATTTTGGACCTCACATGATATCCACTATGAGTAAAAGTGAAAGTAACAGTAGTTAAAATAATTGTTGGGGTTTTTTTTTCTCTTTGGGAATTTATTTTGTACAAGGCTAAATTGTTACATTTTATAGAAGGCAAATGTCTTTTATTGCTCTGAGTATATTTGAACAAGATGCTTAACCTAATTGTTCCTAGTATTTGTTTCACCAAGCAATAAACAGGGCAGAGAATGAGCACCAGTGCAGCTCATTGATCTGATAATGAGAGGTGCTTGTTCTGTGTCTTGCTTCCTGGTCAGGTCTATCATGTCTTCAGAGCTGGTGCTTCTGGAACTGTCAGGGCTGGTGTGTTGCATAATGGATGAGCCTGAACTGATGGAGGCAGCAGGTGCTCCAGTAACAGAAAAGAGCAGTGTTTATTATTGTTGTATACATCATCAATCCTCCTCTCTTTCCCCCTCTGCTTTCTGTGTCCTCTAAACAAAGGCTCCCTATATCTGCAGCAGCAGGGGAGAAAAGAGCAACAACTTATCCTGTGTAACATTGCTGGGTTTTGTCTCAGGGGCAACCTTGTAAATAGGTCTTGATTTGATGCTTGGGATCTGTGAATGGCATGTTTGTCATTGCAGGGGACAGCAGTGTTGATTTATGAATTCCATTTAGCAGAAAACTCTTACTGGTTACTGATATTTGTTAACTGTCCTATTCCAGCTAAATCAGGTGAATGAAAAATGGCTTTCAATCTAGTACTCATAATGCACTGCAAGATCCCTAGCTCCTGTGGGAGCAATCTGCTGAAAGATAGGTCTAAACATTCTTTAATTGGGGAAAACTGTAATTTTTGGGAGAAGGAGGAGGAGGACAGAGAAATAAATAGAGGTTCTTAGTTCTGCTTAAGATGCTGGCACTCTTGGAAGTGTCTTTTCAAGAGTAAGCTGTGGTTTAAAATCTTACAGAAGTAGTTCCTTGTATATTTATAGGCAGTCAAATCTACCAACATCTTATGTCCATGTGCTCTAAGGCATCAGCTGATTCTAGATAGTCTGCAGTGTTTCTCTTGTCTAGAGCATTAATGGTAGTCGCTATTCCCTTTTGCAGGGCTATTGCCTGTCCTTCAGGATTTGGGTCAAAGGAGCCATGGAGAAGAGTTGGGGAGAACAGAAAACCAGTTTTTTTTCCAGTAGAGGCTGCAGTGGGATTTCTAGCTGCATATAATGTCATAATTTAGAGAGAAATAGTTGTTCTGTTTCACCATACCTTCCTATTTAGTTTCTGGTGGTTTTATTCACTTATGGCAGCGTTCTTTTTGTGGCTATGTTGTGTTTTAATACCAGCTGGCAACCCCACAGCTGCTCACTCACTCCTCCCCTCCAGGAGGTTCAGGGGAAGAGAATTGGAGAGGTAAAAGTCAGAAAATTAATGGGCTGAGATAAGAATAGTTTAATAGTAGAAATAAAATAATCCTACATTGTAATGAATGGGAAAATAACAAAGAGTGATAAATAAAACCCAAAAAGGCAAGTTTTGCAATAAAAACCTATTTCTCACCAACAACCTGCCAATGCCCACTCAGTCTCCCAGCAGCAGCTTCCCCACCTACCTTCCCTCTGCTTCTGTTGCTGCACATGATCCATATGGTATGGGATATCCCTTTGGTCTATTGGGATCAGCTGTCCTGACTGTGTGCCCTCCTAAATTCTTGTGAGTCTAGTTTTATTCATGCTTGGTAGCCAAATGTTGTTTAAAAACTGACTTAGCTGGAAAAGCGTTCAGAGTGGGAATGCTTTTCCTTAACTCTGTCTCTACAGAGGCAGGGACAAAGTAGATCTACTTCCAAAGAGTTATTAATAAAGCTCTCAAAACTATATGACTGAATTAAGGGTAACCTCCTTTCTGCAGGGAAGTGGATCTTTTTTTTTCAGTCTGTGATTTTTGAAATGCTCTGTTTTTCCTGTTTAGAGCTACCTGCTGGTAGTTCTGCAGTTTGTTTGCAAGTGACTGCAAAACCACGGCATGCAGCCCTCTTCCTGCTGGAGAATGTGCCAAGGGAGAACCGAGAATACAGAAGAAACATCCAAGAAATTCAGATATTGTTCTCAAAAACGTTGTGGTTTACCTCTTTACTTTTTATTTGAAAGGAGCCAAGTTTTGCAGAGTTGTATTGATAGCAGATAGAATTACA
>VYZP01039139.1:9850-22023 GCA_013400635.1 Hypocryptadius cinnamomeus | reverse complement strand
CTGGAGCTGTAAGCTCTTTGACTCTCTGAGTCTTGACCCTAAACCTAAGCCTAAGCCTAGCTTTATCCCTAGCCCTAACACGAAACAAAAACTGTAGGTTTCCTTGCTGCTCCAGCATCTTTCTGATATGGAAAACTCACAGGATTGGTTGGATAAGGTGCTAGGTTTAGGTGCTAGTGCTAGGGCTGAGGCTAGCATTAGGGCTGGGGTTAGGGTTAGGTTTACGGTTAGGGATGAGAGAGCCAAAGCCTACAGTTCCAGGAACACTTTGGCTGGAAAAGGTATGCCAAAACAATCCCATCAAAGCCCTGTGTGAGCCCAAGAACTGGACCTACATTTCTTAAGGTTTAAGCAACTGCTGATGTTGGTCAACAGCCTTCCTCGTTCTGGCTGATACTGGATGTGTCTGCTTGCTGTGTGAATTGCCTGGAGCAGTAGGTGGCTTCTGGTAAACAAGAGCAAAAGAGCCAGCATTCAAGTTGTGCTGAAGCCCGTTTGCTTACCTATAATGATAATTAAGTCTGTAATAATTGCCTTTTCATTATGACTGAGATGAGAATGGGACAGCTGCTATTTTAACAGATCACCAAACACGTGCAGAGGCATGGAGTATTTTACTTCCTGAACCACCTGTCCCATACCTTACCAAGTCACCTGCCAAAAAAGAGAAACAGCAGTGCTTTCACTTGCTCTGGTTTTGTCCAAGATTTATTTGTAATAAAAAACCTATTTCTATTTCATAAAAACAGATTTATCTTTAATTTCCTTTCCTGCTTTGATGGAAAAATAGGACAGGGGAAAAAGCAATAACCCATCACTTGTCTTCAGTTACTAGTTGCTGTTTCTGAGAATTTAGCAGCCCGTGTGAAAAGGCTTTAAATCGTGGAAAGCTATTTCCTGTGTGCCTTTGCATTGCTTCAGAAAATTCACCGTAATGACTTCTGCTCACAGCATTTCCTGATCGCAGGATTGCAACTTACTCCTGTACAGGAGAGTGCAAAAATACAGTGTTTGTGGTTGAATTGCCCAGGAAAGCTGCACCTGCAGGGAGAGGCATGGGGCATGTGATTGGTTTCCGGAACAGTAGAGCTATTAGCTTTGTGGCAAAGGCCTAGAGCTGGAAAGATTGCATTCATTGTGTTGGGGGAATTGCTGAAGCCTGCCATATGTGTGAAACATTTCTCTGCTTTCCTCTCTGTGATTACAGTAATTTCATTAAATAAAGCAGGAGAGAAACAACATTTATGATGTAAGCATTCTCATCTGTGGCCTTTTCCTTTAAAGCATCACCTGTCATACTCCTTAAGCTAAGGGCCATCACCTTAACCAAAAGGTCTAATGAAACTGATATTTCTGTCTAAGCTACACTTTTACCAATTTGTACCTCAGAAAGCAAGTGTGAACCTTGGTTAAGCTTTTGTTATTGATGTTATTTTTGTTTGTTGAACAAATATTGCCTAACTATTATTAGTACAAGTTGAGTTATGATTACTGCATATCTCATGAATGGAAGCAGGTCACTGAGCCCAATCTCAGTAATTTTTTCCTCATACCCTCTTAACAATGTACTTTCCAGGCTGTTCACATATACAAACTGTCCATAGCTTGCACTGCAGAGGGGAAATTCCCTGCTAGGCAGATCCTTAGAGCCATACAGCCTGGATCTATCAACAGAATGGTGAAAAGTAGACATAAGAGAAGAAGGAGATATTGTGCAGAATTGAGTAGGTCAAACCTCTGCATCCTAGGTAAGCTAATGAGAGAGAATGCATGATCAGTACAGCAGTGGGGACTAATGCAAGCCAACCCAGCTGCCTCGAGTTTCTTTTTGTCTTCTTCTCTCATATGTGGGACTGTGGCTTACCTGTAAGGCTTGTTTGGTCTAAGACGCAGGAAAGCAAGCAAGAAAGCAAGAAAGGAAGCAAGAAAGCAAGAAAGGAAGAAAACAACCAAGGAAGGAAGGAAGGAAGGAAGGAAATGTTCACACTAAGAGTGGGCATGAATGTCTAGGAAAGGAATGCCCAGGAATAATTAGGGTAATTTGTTCTACCTCTTAAAGCAGAACTGCTGACAACTATGCATGTGTGACTATAGAAAGAAACAACTGAAAATAGCTACACTTGAAGGAGAATACAGCCTTCTCATCTTTAATTTTTAACAAAAGAAATATGTTTCCTGGTCTGAACAGGTTTTCACATAGCTGTGAAGATCTGAGCTCTGGTGTAATTAAGTTTTGTAGTGCAGTTTGAGGTACAATGAGTCAGTGGACAGTGAGATTGAGGTAGGGGCCTGTGCCTTCACAGAGAATTTCTTGTGCTGTTTCATGTCTATATGCCATGATTTAGCTTTTCCTTCTCTTTGCCATTTGGTCTTTTGCTGGTGTGATTTGCAATAGGAACATCACAGCACTGGGAAGGAATCTCACAGGTCAAGTCCAGGCTCCCATTGTCATCAAATATTGTTAGAACAATCATAATTCTTGCCACACTTTGCAGTATGAATGACTTGATGGTGTCCAGTCTTAACAAATAGTTATTATTTGTGGAGTGAGAGTCCTGACAGTTTGAAATGAGTCTGGAATCTTCAACTGCAAATGAGGGAAAAGAGAAAGCCAGCTGAATTAAACTAAAAAGACATAAATGTGATGACATTGCAACTGTTGCAGTGTGGGAAAACCACTTATCTAGGAGGCAAAATAGTTTCAAGAGGCTGGATGCTTGCAAAAAATCTACTGCTCCACCTGCCTAAGGAGTTTGGGAGGTTCTAATAGCTAATGACATAATTTATTGATTTTCTGAGACTGAAGGAGCTACTCTTATAGCTAGCAATTTCTGTAAGTCAGCACACAAAATAGTGCTGAGATTGAATGACTTTGCAGGATCACCTGTCCACAAAACCATCAGTGATTGCAAAGCTCTTCTGCTGCCATAGCAGAATCAAATAGAAAGTACCTTATTTTTCCAGTATGCAGCTAGCAATTCATCACACCAAAGCAAGGGGCAGAAACTGCAGCAGGTATAACATGGGTTCTTTTGAATGGCACTGATGGTACAGAACCAGACTCTGAGCACCATGGTGCATCTTGGGGGAGATATCAACTACATTCACAGGTACTGGGACTTCACTGGGCTCAAAACCCAGCAGCCTCTATTTGTACAAAGACAAAACTACCATCCCACTGAGCTCCTGGTAACATGCTTGTTATCTAAATTGGAGGAAAAAAATAGTCTACCATAGGTGCTTTAAATGTTGCTAATCCTCATTTCAAAATATATGTTAGTGTAGGATACACAAACTGAGGCAAGTCCAGACATTGATTTGGGCCTCAAAATACATTAATAATTGCTGAGTCATGGCAGAGAGACCTGCTAAAACTGTCAGGTTGGTGCAGCAGCATCACACGAAAAACCAAGATACAGATCAGGCAGAAGGAGTAAATGGACGCTGTCTAAGGGCATCCATTAAGTTCAGGAGACCAGCTGTAAAGGACTTGAATTTTACAATACATAACAAAACCACTTTCAAATGAAGCTTGATCCAAGGTTTGCTGCATCTATATTTCAAGGCAGAAAAGTTATGAAAACCAATAAAAGAAGAAAAGTTACAGAAAACCTGGTGCTTCTAAAGCCCCTACTGGGAAAAGCATTCTACAGAGCTTTCTAGAAGAATCACCTAAAATTGATACAATATTTGCTAAACCTCTATGTTATGAAACAGAGGGATAAAGACAGGGAGAGAGAATTGGTTTCAATTGCCATGCTTCCAATCATTCCAAGATTTTAAAGAAAATACAAGCTCTTCCTCTAAGCAAAAAATACTGGACATTGCAGTTGGCTGATGTATTTTAGAAGGAAACTGGAATATATTGGGACAGATAAAATTATATTTGAAAAAGAGGCTTCTTACAAACTCATCCACTGTTCCACACTACTGCAAAAAAGAGGCAGACCACTAGATACAGAAGTATTTCATCTAACTGGAGTAAGATGAAACAGTTACTGTGGTAGTAATAAAAGCTGGGCTCACACCTATCTCCACAATAATTTCAAGAACACCTGTAGAAGGCATAAAAATCACTATGTGTAAGCTGCAATTAAGGACATATTTGCCTTATTTCTCAAGGTATACTCAGTCTACTTCCACCTCAAGTAGCGACTGAAGAAGATAAAAAGTAGTATTAAGAAACATTAGCTTACCAAGGTATTTTGCTGAAAAACAGGCTGGTGTTTAGAACAAATGTGCTGCCTTTGCCAGCAAATAATTCTTTCATTGGTTCCCTTTAGTGTTAAAAACCACTACAGACAGAAACGTTAACTTGGTATGCATGAAAAATTTATATTGAAGAGCCCCCAAATGCACACTGGGAATCTAAAAGGTTTTGCCACAGGTCACTGTCCTGTCACTTAAATGTTCACACAAATAAGGCAGTGGAGTGACCTTTGCTTTTGAAAGCCCAGTTATGCCATTCATGTCTGAGAGTCTCAGTCAATAAAAAAATCTCAACCTATTTATTATTTTACCATTTGAAGAGGAGATAACAGTCAGCAAGCAGCAAACAGAACAGTCTGTGTTTTACTGCAGGATGAGGATGAGTAAAACCCCAAAGAAATTTGGAATAAACAATAGATTCTACTTTGTAACTCCCCAGTGGCCACAGAGAACTGTCACATAGTATTTTTCATAAAATACTCAGCTCCACAGGAGGAGCTGTTACAGTTTCTGCTTGGCCTTCTCCTCAGAACCCTACAAACAAGAGGTAAGCCTCTTACCACAGGAAACAAAAGGAGCTCAGAGAACTTAATACTGCCACAGACACACTTGATGTCTAGAAATACACTGGAGGAGAGAGAAACACCAAAGAAAGGTGCCAGAGATCAGCATTGACATAATCACAAATATACATTGGTAGTCTACAACCTAATATAAATTTTCTGATAAGGCCAGTGAAAATACTTATTAATTGGCACTCAGTAAGTTTGTGATGGCAAACATAACACCTGTAATTCAATGACTGGAGGTTGCCTCCAGTGTGATATTATCCATCAGTGTAGCAGCCTTCCCTTGAAAACTCTTTTCAACACAATTCCCTTCCCCTTTTTGTGTGGTCATATGCTTGTTGCAGTCAGGATTTGTCTCACTTATTCCTTGCAGCTACTGATAACCCTACTCCTTTCCAGGGCCTCTGATCTTACAGTGATTCAGTATTCCCTTTGTTAAGTTCAAGTTTATAAAAGGGATATTAACAGGCCTAAATCCATAGGTTCAAGTCCCTCAATTAATTGTTCCTCAGATACACTTTACGTTTGTCATTACTTTTATTCATTGATTTAACTGTGTAATTCAAGTACAATAATATAAAACAGGTAAACTGAGGCAACACCTAATATTTATTTCTGAAATATTAGTAGATGTATATCATATGTCTACACAGTTCTACATCAAAGGTTTATGGCTTAATTTTTTTTTAAGATGGCCATACATATATAAGAAAGTTGGTTAAGCTGTGGGCCCAGTTTTTGTAGTTCAGTTAATAAAAACTCCTTTAAGTACAAAAAAAACTAAGGAGTAATAAGCTGCTCTTTCACAGCATAGAGACTATGTAGGTTCATTAATAAAACTATAGTTAGATTTCAGTAGATGCATGGTCTATATAGCCTGAAAAAGCCAATGTGTATCAAATACATCCTGAATTATGATGAAACTGTGAAAAATTGTCTTTTTTTATGGATAGCAGCTCCCAAATAGAATGTGGATCACAGTTTTTATCCAAATGATTGTTTGAAATGATTTTTAAAACATCACATTATTGTCCTACCATCCTGCCATAATAATAATAGCAGAAAGTTTGATCCAGCTATTTAGCAAGCAAGGTATGATTTGGGTCCAAATGTGCCCAATAACAGCCTGCCAAGCCACGCAACAGCCATTGCCCTGAGTTTATCAAGCCCTTGTGAAGCCTCAGTAGAGGGCACACCGCCATCAGATCCATTATTGTCCACACTGCTCAACATCTGCAGTTTCATTTGTCACGCTACAGTCACATTGCAACCATTATTTGAAGCCTTATTGACACATTTACTTTGAGGAACCAAGGGTCTTATCAGCAGAGTCCAAAGACAGGTTATTAAGTCAAAACCAAGGAGGTGACATTGTAATATCAGTGAGGAATAAAATGTTATTAAAGTAGAAATTCCACTTTCCACCTTTGTGGAATAGCCCACTGTGCACTGGAGTCATGCTAATGGAAAAAAAAACCCTGCAGATAGATTGGACAGGATAATATACAATAAAACAACTGAACTTGTACCATTTTTCTCAAGCTGTCTGAGTTGTATCCTCACAATATCTCAAATAATGACTGAAAAACACAGCTATGAAAAAGGATGCAGTATTTTCAGTATGACAAGGTTGAATGTAACTGCTTTATGGGAAATGAACAGCACCAGATTGGAGTGCGAAATTCTGCAGATGAGTAGCAGATGGCAAATGAAGGCATGTGAATACATGCACCTCATACTAAGTCAGGCTAATTTACTAGAAATTTGTGTTCTGCCTTTAAAGTTCGCATTGGTATCAATTTTCTGTAAGTGTTCATTAAGAGTTAAAGCTGAATCAGATATAGCTTTCATAGTGTTCTCCCTCAACTGCAAATATTTGCATATTTTTAAAGCACTATAATAGAGTTTACTGTGTTCCAGAGCTCACAGCAGCCCTATGGGTGTGGGTGCAAGTTTGTACACATCTACAGCCCAATGGCATTTTGAAGTCCTGTAAGTAACAACTTTTCTTCATATTGACTTTGCATGCAGAATAAGCACAGTTTTAGCAAGATTGACACCTTATTAATATAATTGTTCCAATACATAATTATTTTTGGATTGTGATTAGAGGAATTCATGATTCGCAATGCACAGCCATTTTAAAGAACCCATGGTGTTCTTTGGAGCCAAAAGAAACAACAGAGTAGTCAGTTAAACAGTCTTCCTTGAGTATGATTTCTTAATGCGCATCAGAAAAGCACAGAACTTGGTGTACATGGGCTCTTACATCTGCATCAGCTTTTATCTTTGGAGTACCTTCAGTCACTGTGAAAAAATTTACAGCTGATGTATATTCAGGACAGAAGCCCAAATGAATGCATTTGGAACAATGTGTTCTTGCTCCCATTCTCATGATGAAATTTGACTTGAATGGGAGCAGTGCTGGGCTCTCCACAGCTACTGATTATACATGTCAATATTAGACTGTGTTTGACTGATGCTGTATTATGCATAAGAATATAGCATCATGGTGTTGTTGTGATTCAGCAGGCAACATAATTACATGGATTGCAAGTGAAAATACACCACTATATATTAATAGCCCATCTCAGCCTTTCCTCATATCTGGACCTTTGTTTACTTAATTAGGAATTATTATAAAGTTAAATCTCTATTTTTCTGGTGATGGCCTTGTTCTGAATGTACATACACTGAGAAGCCTTTGTTGACATGACTGAGCAGGATATTGTATTTTATTTAATTTACTTTGGGGACTTCTGACACCAGTTACCAGCATGCTTGCAGTCTCAATCACATTGAGAAATCTAATAGCAACATGATCTTAGAATAGCACACATGTGTTGCTCCTGCATGAAGAAAAAACACTGCCACCCTGATCTGGTAGACTCCAGGAGGCCAAGATACACTCCTCTGTAATTTCTGGTAAAGGACACTGATTTTAATTTTTTTTTTGGTACGAATTACATTTTTAACAGGATATTAGAAAATATTTTCCACCTTGTATCCACAGCAGTGTGGTAGGAATATGTGAAAAATTGTTATCAATGTCTGCAAACAATAAGCTTAGCTAGTACAAGTGTTATTACTATCTCAGGTAATATCAGTCTTATGTATTTATCCTTAAAATAAGGAAACAATCCTAGTCTCAGTTCATAAATGTGGAAAGCTGGCACAGAGATATCTAGTGGCCATCCTAATTCCACAGAGAAGGAATGTGGAAAAAAAAGGAAACAAAGCCTGAACTCTGAACTCAAGCCATATTAGAATCTCTCTTCTCAGAAAGAATAGAAACCTATTCTTGCCATATAATTACTAGGATTTAACCCAGATTTTAAAAGTCCTCAATCAATAGCAGGATTTCTAATTTGATTTCACATGTCATTATAGGTATGAAATGCCTTGGACTTTTCATGATCAACTTGAGGTTCAAAATGAGTAACTAAATTTTTTCTCCAATGCAAGACCCTTCATGTTCTCACAAGATAAAAAAAAAATGCTTCTCCAGTTTAAACATCTAAGACCAAACAGGGCAAAATAGTCTCAGGCTGGAGCAGATCATCTGAATCAACCTGGGTGCTATGAAGCCTTCCAAATAGGTATTTGGCAACAGCAAATTAATATCAGAAATACAAGAGACAGAGTATTTCATGGGCAAATGCAACAAGTGTCTTGTGATTCAGTCACAAAGATACACAGTCCCTGGAAAAGCAATCTCATGGAAACCAAAGTGTTAGGAGTAGGTAATGATTGACTTGCTATTTACAGAGGGCTTCATTTAGCCTTTTCTGCTGTCTCTACTTTGTCTTTCAGTCGTTACAAACAGTGGCAGCTTTTCTATGTTATAACTACATATTCGTAGATGTAGTTTCAGAAATTCACAAGAGCCTGCAAATAAAATCAATAAATAAATAATAAAAATAAATAATAAATATATAAAATATAAAAAATATAATAAAAATAAATCTTTCTTTTATAAAGATGTTCCATATACCCAATAACATTTTCAAAAGAAAGTGGCACAGGAAGCACCTTCACAACATTACTATGTTTAGTTTACTGTTATTAACTTCAGGTGGACATGGTGAAATCCATTAATGGACATCTCCAAGTACAAAGTTAAGTACATAACAGATATAGCGATAGAACCATGGTGGTTCATCCTAAAACCTCAGTGATACTTGGTAGATTTTTAGTTAGATATCCTATATTCACAGCAATTGTATTGAGAACAGTCTGAACTCTGATCTGCAAACAGTCTGTCCTATGTTTTTCAAAGTCTTTTTTAAATCAGTGCTGAGTTTACAGCAATATCATTATATTTTCTACCAGGAAATTATATATTTTCAGTACTAAGGTGGCATTTTCTTTCTTTGAGTTTTCATGTTTATTGTTAGTATGAAAATTGCAATCTTTGAACTCCATAATATATTAAATTTGAAATTTCCAAACTGAATATAAAAACAGAACTAGAGAGAGAGAATAAATGAGAATTGAAAGGAACCTGGAGGAGGGTAGCAAAGATATGCAAGCTTTCTGCAATATATCAAACAAAAAAAGGAGGTAAAATCATAGAATATACTGAGTTGGAAGGGACACATCAGGATCATCAAGTTGAACTCAGAAAAATAGGAATGAGGAACAACTGGAAATTAGTAACTCCCTGTACTAGTAACTGGCTAAAATAATAAATTCCTTTGTTTTCACTGAGTTTATTCTAATGAGAGTAATGTAGGGTGTAGTAATGCAGTGGGAGAAGAGCCACAACAGAACATTAGTGCTCTGCCAGCAAGTTTCCTTCCTTTGGTACCTGCTAGATTTGCTATGTGTCTGAGGGTCTGCATCCCACCCTTCCCGGGGCACTGCCTCCTCATGCCTGAACCCAGGGCTCCCTCACCAGCCCCGAGGCTCACACAGCCGATCCCACCTCACAAACTGCCTTCGTGCCCCACCCTGCCCCGCTGCAACACATGGGCATCCCTCCCAGTCCTGTCCCCTGTGTGAAGGGCAGTGAGTCCCTGCCCACTCCCTCCAGCCATCAGCACTTGACCTGGTGAGGAGCTGTCACACAGGATGCTGTCAGGGCAGGATGAGGAGGGGTGGGCAGGGTCCACGGCTGTTTCATGGGTTCTCCCTGTCCATGGGAGTCCCAACACAGCTTCACGCTCAGTTTTATGTAACAGTATTTCTTGTATAGACAGTGAAAGTTCCTAAGAAGGCAACATACGTACAGCAGAAGCTTTTCTTCATGCCTTCACACCTTCCATAAAACTGCAGCTAAAAGAGAAGAATCCAGATGACAAGGGAGCTGTCTCTTCCTCTGCCTCTGTCTCTTCCTTCAGAGAGATGGCAAAGATGGATGAGCTGATTCTGCTGTGGGAAAGGCAGCTGTCAGGGCTTGCTTTACGGGAGGCTTCTGGAAGCCTAGAACCTACCTATCTCTGAGACAACTCAAATACACTGTCCTTGCATCTTGATGTTTTCCATTATCTGCCTCATTACATACAGTAGAAGACCATGTACATAGTATCCAATAAAACAAGGATATCAAGCACAGTCTCAGAGTCATGATTGCAACACAAATAACTGACAGAAACTCACAGAAGACAGAAAATTGAGACCAACTGTAAATATTTACCAATATTAACCGATAATATGAAAAATGAACTCCTGTGGAAATTGCACAATTAAAAGCTTGGACAGACGTAACTTCCAAAAACCATGGCTCAAGTTAGAAAGAAATAATTTAATACACCAAAACACCTCTAGAGACAAAGTACAATAAAAGTTAGCAAGTAGGAAGGAGTATTTGTTCCATTTTAGCAATAGTAAGCATTTGGGGCCACTTACTTTAGGGGCAAATAAGATGGGGGATGGCAGTGACAGAAATATTTTTTCTTGGCTTGGTGTAGTGTCACTGCACTGTTACTCTGGTTTTAAAACTTCATACGGTGGTGCTGAGAAAAATAAGATAAATTAATGTATTGTTGGATTTTTCACACTTTTCACTTCCTTCAAGCACTATGCCCTCATCATAGAAATTCAAGTGGGACCAAGGAGAAGTCTGGAGAGAACTGGAGAGGTCTGCTGCACTGGAGAAGGGTAGAAGTGAGAACTAAACTATTGCTTTAGGAGCACTTAGCACTCTTTGAGTGGATGGCTGCAGATAAATGGCTATAGTAGTACCATTTGTGTACTTTTTATTTGAAATGCACCCAGCAAATGCCAAGTTGCTGGTGCTGTTCACTTGAACAGTCCTAGTATGGAAGTCTTGTCATGCAACATGGGCTGAGGTTTCAGAGCTGGAACTTGAACCATCCAGTGTTTGGAGCATCCGTAACACTTGCTTTCTGTCTCACCATGCTCACAACTATTCAAGCATACGTGTTCTCTACACTCACATTAAGTCCTAGCACAAACTGAGCAGCTATTTGCCAAAGCGAACAGCAATCCATGGTATAGGAGGGTTCTGAAAAGCAAGGATTTATATTCCACAGTGATTAAAAGGCAGGTGTAAAGCAATCCCAGTACACTGAATCTATGCAAACAGGCTATGGACAAGTTCCTTACAGGTGCTCAAAGAAGCGTAAGAAGCCATGGAAGGAAACTACATAAAGAAATATACTGGTAACATTGCAGTAGTGCTGCAATGATTTCAGAGGTCATTGAGATATTGTATAAGGTACATTTTGGAGAGAAGAAAACACACAGTAAAGAAGTCAGAGAACCTTTAACTGGTGCATGAATTTTGGACTTTTTAAGTTTTCAAGATTATCTGTTGTCTTGAGGGCTCGAGTCCTCCTTGATGAAAAGGAAGAGGACTCAGATGATTGCATGCGGGAGTCAATGCGGTAAGGGGAAATTTTAGGCACCAGAGGACCAGAGGACTCCGAGAAAACCCCCGAGCTGCCCGGGGCTTCATCAGTGAGCGGGGGCCGCGCTGGCCCCGCGGACGATACGCTGGCGCAGGGTCACCGCGGCTGTCGCTGCAGCTCGAGCTGGGGAAGGGGGGAGCCTGGCGGGCCCAGAGGGAACTTCAGGTGGCCGTGGCAAAGTAAGAAAGCTGTCAGCAAGGTTTTGGAAAGCCTGAGAGACACCAGGCGAAGGGCGGGATGACCGGGTCCGCCCGCCACCGCCGTCCCCGCGGGGAGCAGAGGCGGCGGCGCGGGCCCTTCCCGCACATTCGGGCAGGGGCGGCCGATGCGGTGAGGCCGCCGCTCCGGTCCGTCACCGCCCCGGCTGCGATGCTCCGGGGCGGGATCGGCGCTTCGCCACTCCCCGCAACCCCCCGGGTGGCCCCGCGGAAAGACACCGGGTGCCGCCCCGGGGATCCTGGGCCCCTTCGTCAAGCCGCCCCTCGTCCCCACCCGGGCTCCCCCGGCCCTGGACGCTGCC
>VYZP01039101.1:0-16214 GCA_013400635.1 Hypocryptadius cinnamomeus | reverse complement strand
TGTGGAAAACATTTCAAGGTTGGGTAATAATTTTGGAAAACAACCCATCTTTCTCCTCCTATGTTATAACCGAAGTATTTTTAGTTTGTATACTTTTATTGAGCACTGCTGAGATGGAAAACACAGCTTCCCAGTTCCCCTAACAGGTCAAAACTGTTTTTTATGTAGCCAATGGTAACTGGCAAGCTCTGGATCTCTGGTATAATGTGCTCTCTTCACATGCTTTTCCTGAATTCTGCCATCTGAAAGACACTTCAGAATAGCCAGAGAAGGTGAGCTTTGTCTGTCCCTTCATGTCATACAAGCAACAGATTTCTTTTTCACTACACTGGGACAATATTAGACAAGCTTTTCTACTGTTGTTTGGCATTCTGTCTTACTACTTCTTCTGTGGGGCAACCGGGAAAAACTAGCAAAGGGGAAAGAAAGTAACAAGTAGATGTACTTTCTATCTGTGTGCTGTAAACAAGAAACAGTATTTGCTCACACATTACTATTTGAGTTGGAGGTCTTTGTAGGATCCATAATAGATTAGGTTCTAATAGAGTGGATTAGATTTCATAATGGGTTCCTTCTGTCTTCCTTCTGTTGTAGAAATATATATAATAATATGAATAATTTTAACAGCCAGAAGAACTAAAAATCTAGTTTATTGTCATCCCATAGCTAGTCAAAAACCTATATATTTTCTTTGAACTGATACTGTAAACCAGATGTAATCCTGTGTTCCCTTTAAGAAGCAATAGGATTAAATAAATTAGTATTCTGAATTTCTGAGAGCCACAACACATTGCACTATTGTCTTTGTTTCAATAGTTTCATATACTGGGCCAAAGATTGGATGAGAAGATATTCTCAGAAGATGTGATATTTAACATCAGTACAAGTGAAGATAATCCAAAGGTGTGTTTAGATCTGGCCTCTGGAAGTAACTACGTGGTGAATATAACTACCATTTCTTCTACAAACATCACTGTCTCAGTTACAGTAGCAATTCAGACAAAGGGTGGGTTGTGTTTTGTATTGTATGTGCTTATAAAAGAACTTACTGTGCTGCAGAGTTCACTGATTTGAGTCTACAGACAGGAAAATGGGCTGTTTCCTTAGACTTCATAATTCTTTATGCTGGCTACACGCATGTAGCCACTGTCAACATCCTCTTTTTCTGCAAGATGTTTTTTTTTTCTGCTCACTTGGCCATTGAATTTATGAGCAAGGACAGCAGTGTCAGAAAGTGCCCTTCAGAAAGATTTGGCAAATTTGGTTTTTCAGGACTCGCCTTCTGGCTGAGGCAGGATTGGTACAGAATTTTGGTCCATGGTACTGGTTTCTATTTTTTGCCTTGAAATATTGTTCTCTGCCTGTAGGAGAATTCCCTGTTGCTTGGCTATGTGGTACTAATCTAAGTGGTATGAGCATTACAGACAATGCTCCTGTGTTTACCAGTGATTAACAGGGTTCTGGCACTTATCAGTAACTGTACAGAAGTCATGTTTTAACAGTGGGTTTCTGTAGTATTTTAGTCATGGAGACCTTAGGCTTGTCTTCTGACATACTAATTCTGGTGAGACAGACCTTGAGAAATAATTGCTTTTGGAATCCACAAAAATGCTTTTGCTCACGTGCTTTTTCCTAAAGGGTATCAACTATGACAAATTGTTCTGTGATAATTTTATTTACATCAAGAGGCCTGAACCCTTGATCTTTCTGTCATTATAAACTTCTAGGCCTGTAAAGTAGTCAAGTAAAAGTAAATTGTGTGTTAGATTTTCTGAATAGCATGCTTGGGTTATTCCAAATGCCGATTTCTCTGGGATATGATCATGCTTTATTTATCCTGTTCGTTCGTTCAAAAAGAAATGATAGCCTACCTCTCTGTTTCAGAAGAGAATGACATTTAAAACTTAAAAAAAAAAATTATTCTCTTCTAGTCATATTCAATTAAGTTGAAGGAGGTAGCGTTTTTTAAGTAAGTTGATCTCTTTTTTAATTGTCTCTACAGTAAAGGAAGCTTTCAATAATGTATTAATTTTTAATGATACCTGCTTGAAATGGAGAAGAAATGTCAGGGGAACTGATATGGAAGACAAATACTCAGTAAGTGACAACCTGTATTTTGAATCTAGAAAGCAATTTTTATCAATCAAAAACCTAATTTTTCAAACAATCACTGCTCACAGTGTTCCTTATTCTAATAATGTCTCATAAAACCCTGAAGAATAATCTTGCATAGCAGCCAAAGAAAGACCATGCTCTCTTGTAGTCCCCTGTTTCTTGCTTATTTTTCCCATACTTAACTCTTAATTTGCTCTTCCAATCTGTACTTTCAAATTTGCCATGTTCAGGCAAACAATTCACACAACTCTATTCCAGTTCCACTGAGTCAGTTCTCTTTGCCTTGTGGTATGCCTTCAGTCTGCCCTTATCCCAGTGGGGAATTCCTACATGAGCCACTTCTGCCAGGACTCTTGACCACCTGCTGTTGTCTCAAGTTTCTCTGTGCCAGGAGACAGTAAGAGATTATCTGAAGGCATAGGATCTACTTAAAGGAAAAATTAATGCACAATTCATATCCAGCAAGCATTTTTGTTTTCATTAACAGAGAAATCATTTGGTCAGGAGAGGCCTTAAGTTACTGACTTCATGATCATTTTAGTCATCAACAATAAAACAGGGAATCCTACTGAAACAAAAAAAAGAACCCATGAGCCTGTAAATTTCTCTGGAAATATAGGTGTCTGTAGACAGATCCCAGAGTGTACTTGGCATTTTGACATGGTTCAAAATAACTTTTGATTTTGTCTTGATCCTCAGGGTGAAACTGGAGAGGTGTTCACATGAGCTTACTTTTATAATTCACCAGCAGGGTATACTTCAGTAAAAGTGAACTGCTACTGGAAGCCTGTATGTTAGCAGGAAATGTGGTCTAAGGGGAAATTAATAAAAAAGAGGATAGACTTTAGGTGGGAGGAGAAGTGAAAGAACCAGGAACATTTCAGATCTGATCAAGACGAATCAACTTTTAGAAGGATTGGAATTTGAGTAACTGTCAATGCCTAGTTTTGACACATCATAAGCAGTGCTCTCTTCTGCTGTTCCTTCTAATTAAGAGCATGAGATGGCTGAATGCAAGTATTGTATTATAACATTTTAATTTTCATGCTGTGATTGTCTGGTTACAGTTTCATGTGCAAGGCCAGCGTTGGTATCAGAAGAACTTCTTTCATGAAATGACCTTTGAACTTTCCACACACAAGCAAGCTCCTGAAGTTTGTTTAGATTTGCAACCAGGCACCAATTACTCTATTAATATTTCCATGGTAGCTTTGAATTTTTCACTTCTTGTTTCTATGACAACACAAATTACAGGTAGGTCTTGCCATTTATTCTATATATTTACAAAAGCACCTAGTGGGTGTAAGAGACTCAAGTGAATCTGCATTGTTGATATCAGTGTTGTGTGGTGGGTTGCCAAAGTATTCTTTCCATGCTCAAAACTGTCAATTGTTTGTTTTCATGGGCTTTGTAGAGTTCAGAGTCAGAAGGGGGAGAAAAATTGAGGTGCAGAGTGTTAATGTATCATTTTGGGACATCAGGGGAAAGATAGTTTGGTGGGTTGGACACAAGACAAGTATCTAGGACAGCTGAGTTAAATTCCCCACCCTGTTAGAGGCTAAGGCTTTTTCTTAAGAAAAACTTCTCCCCACAGTGGAGTTAATAGCTCAGCTGCACTTCGTATGAGTATTTGTGACAACAGAAAGAGATACCACTAAAGTCTGCAAGAATCCAAAGTAGAGTACAGGAATCTGCAAGTACCTCATACAGATACTTTTGCCTCTAATTGGCAGAGTATAAAGCATTAAAGACATTTGAGCAAATAAGTTTCTGAAGGAAGAGCCTTGGGTTCACAAGTTAGCAAGAGGTGTGTCACTAAAATGCCGTGATGAGAAACATCTTATGGGTCTTGATTTGTGTAAAGCAGTTTTCACCATCCCTGTACTGTCAGAATCTCTGTATTAGGTGAAGTGCAGTGCAGTGTTTGATGATGGTATCTCTCTTCCTGTCAGGGACACAAATTATAATGGGTAAGGAACATGAAAGCTCTCTCAGCGTCTGTAACTCTGTTCAGCCACTAGATGGAATCAATTCTCTTCGGACTGCTTAGGAAGAGCTGGAGATTTGTGTTCTGAAATTGATAGTTTTGCTGTATTTTCAATAGTAAATCTAATGGTTTTAAGCTTCATGAGAGGTAAAACATCGTTTATTTCTTAAAACTGCTGTTTAAGATATACAATTACCTGTTTGTTTCTTTTTTTTAAGTGAAATTACAGTAATGATTTGGTAATTCCTTTTCACTAGTTTCCTAATTGTCACTCAAAAGTAGTGCCTTGAGTTCGTGGGTACATGTGTCTTTGAAAAGCTAGTAAGATATCTCAGAATTTTGTTGATCATGGTAATTTTTGAATACATACTCAGAGAAAAGGAAAAGCTCTGTCATCCTGTGGTATTTCCTCAATTCTGCAGGATTGCATCAGGTCACTTACTCAGCAGAGCTCTAGAGAACACTTTGCAGCAGGTGCTGTGTGAAATGGTATTTGTGTCTTGGCAGCTGGCATATTTTCCTCTCTGCTGAGTTACTGCTTAACAAGTGTATCTGCATAGCCCCAGGAAAGGTCTTTGCATAAAAGCTGGGTTATTTCCATTTTGAAAGGAGATTTTACTCTGCAAGCCCATTTATGCCTGGTTGTTATCTTACTCAATAAGCAATAAAAGATGGGTGTTGTTCTGTCATATTAGGAGTCTTTATCAAAAACTTGGTGTGAAATATTTCTTATTTTCTGACTTCCACTGAAAAAACATAAAAGTATATATTTTTGAAATTTTTGCAGAAATTGCAGAAAATTAAAATTAAAATAATGATCTTGTGGCAAACTTGCCAAATAATGGAATTTAAATAAGATTAGTTGTGTTGTTATCTCATCTAAGATTAAAAGGATCCAGCTGAAATAATTCTTCTGGCAGTGCTGTTTTGACTTCTGTGTCATATGTCTTGGAATTGTATTACCTATGCAAGCAGCTTAATTTATATAAAAACTATAATTTAAACTATTATTTAAACTATTATTTTCATCTTAATTTGATAAGTTATTTTGTAATCATGTATGCATTTTCCATGGTGGATGGAATGATCTCAATTTATCTGCCAAATTAATTCTGAAAAGTGGCTTTATTAGCTTTTCTGCTTTTTCAGCTAAATGGTATTGTAAAAATGCAAGATGTTCCTTAAGCACAGAAGCTCTAGGGAGACTGAGACCTACAAAAGTGTTTTACTGGTTATGTTCTCATGGGTTGCTTGAGGTTTCATATGCCATCCTTGAAGAGGTACATGATCATTTGGTCTTGTAGCCACAGCTGGGAGCAAATCCAGATGCTGTGTTGCCTTGACTTTTACAAACCTTCTACATTTTGAGAGTTTGGAAAATCTTAACTGTGGAGTTTTGAAGAGACATGTCCCAGACAATTGGATGATCACTGCCTTACAGACCTAATTTCCTGACAAGGATAGTGATTGTGTAAATTTTTAGACTGTTGCAGAATACAGTAAGTATGTAAATGCTAGCAATAAGTTTGGGTATCTTTTCAAAAAACCAAGATCTGTGAATGCCTGTAATGGAAGTTATTTCTATATCCTGAATATCTATATCTATGCCCATATTCATCCTGAATGAGGATACATTATATCTGTATTATTTGTAAAGAAAAAAAAAGCCAAGAACTTGGACCTAAAAGCCTGTTTTTGTCCCAGACAAATAGCATCATCTAAAAAAATAGTTCGGTGGTGAGCACAAAGTTAGTTTTGCCTGTCAGCTTGTGGATGGTAAATGCAGTCTAGCAAATGCTTCATGGATCATTGTAACAGGCATCTTGCACAGTTTTTATGTTGTCTTAGATTATTTTAAAGAAACTCTCACCACTTTTCTACTGGAAATAGGAAATGGAGTCAATTATCAAAAATTATTAGGCAGTGATTATATTGTAGCTGTAAAAGGATGGTAGCAAGATCGTCTTTTAAGCAGGAAATCTCATGTCCCTTTCCAGAGAAGGAAAGGAGTGTCTTGTGGGCATACCTGTGATTACACTACTTACACATGGCTCTGTTCATTTTCCTTTTGGAATATCCTTTAGTAAAGCATGCTCAGGGGAGGCATTGATCTTAGTTTCATTACCTTTTTTTACATATGAAATGAAGATGATTGAACCATTTTGTAACCATTTTTTCAAGTGTTTGAAAACCAGAAAAATAAATAAGGAGCCAGGTCTATTTTACTTTCATTGCTACTGTTCTGAATAAGAGTAATTTTTTCAGTTCAGCCACATTAAAAGTCTATTGATATTTGAATCTGTTTTTGAGCTTTGCTTTGGGTAGATTCTTTATGAAAACTCTGGTGTTTTGGGGGTTCATGAATGCCTATATGTTTACAGAGTCTGGTTAGCTTTTTTTTTGGTTTAGAGCAGACCACTATGACTTAAGACATAGTATGACCAAAAGTGTTTCTGGACACCAGAAGTAGATCTTTTGTGCCTGAGTTACTGATTACATTTTCTTCTTGTAAAATAATTAATAGTAGGTTAAATTAGGATTTCTCATTGCTTTTCCTCGTCTTGACTTTCTGCTTAGAATCAAACTGTATTTTGAGTTTGCTTAAGGCATACTATTCACACATGCTGCAATCCTTACATATTTGTACATGTACTTTCCAGGGGGTTTGAGTAGGCTTGACCTTGAGTCTGTGTACCTCGGATAATTGTAGTACTTCCTATGTTTCTCAGCTGCTATTATTTTTGGTTTAGCCCAAGATTTACCTGCAGACCACGTACTTGGGTGTGTCTCATCTCTGTCTTCATATGAACACGTGAGAAGGTAGACTCACAAGCAGACAGTCTAGAAAATTACTTGAATAAGGAGAATGTATTCCATCATATATTAAGTATAATCTTCTAGAGCCCTTTGTCTTGGTGTGTGGAAAATGTACTACATTACAGGTCAGATTGTGATGTCTAATTTGTTGATCTGCCTATGGATGTACACACACACATAAAAGATAGATTAATGTTCTGATTTGATGTAGTATGGAAAACATTTATACTCATTCTATCATAAAGGGAGTTCTTTAAGGTCTGGAAAAGGAGAGGAAACCCAAAATCTACTTTCCAGTGAGGAAATGAAAGACTGTTGGAGGTGTGGTGATCTCACAGCTCTAATTCTGAGAGCACCAGAGCACCAACATCATGTACCTCCAGAGAAACTATCCAATAAAGTGTGCAGCACCAGAGCATGAGAATTGCCAAGGAGTTTCTGATTTATGTAGTGAGGGAAGAGACGTGATGAAAACATGAGCATGATTACTTTAGTTTAATGTAGGGGGAAATTAGCTGGCAGACATGCAAATTATTTCATCCATATGCATACACTTTGTATTTTTGTGCAGAGATTATTTAAATGCATGATCATTAAGTTCATATGAACACTGCTATCATTTTTCTGAACTCCTCCATAGTAAGAATTTTTCATGAATCTCTGTGAACTCATGAACATTCAGATCATTTCTCTTATTCTGTTTACAAAGCAATTGATATCGGTGACACAGTCTATGCTTTACAGCCAGTGCTTTGCAAGGGGAATAGAACTCTGATTTCCATACTGTTTGCTTTGGGTGGGTTGCTCACAGAAGAGAAACAATGAAAAGTAAACATTTGTCTTCTGTCAGGCTTTCTAGTTGAAAGCACCAAAAGCACCTTGCTGAGTTTTCCCTGACCAAATTTTCCTCCTCTCCCATGGCCAGGGTCTGTGAAGTGCCTTCATCTTGGTGCATATGAACATATGCATATGTGGCCAGTCTCCTGTGCCACACATCCCATTAAAGCAGTTCCAAGTCGTGCAGAGGACCACTACACTTGGCCAAGGTCCAGGAGGAAGGGGGAGCTGCAGAGTGCTGGGCAAAGGCAGGGGATAGGAAGTGGCTGGCACTGTAAGCCTGGGTGCTCACCCTGGGAGTCCAGCACAGTGCTGCACCCCTCTACCTACCCAGGCAAGGTCCTGTCATCGGCTCAGGAAGTGGGGTGAGAGCAGTGATGGCTGTTTGCAGGTCCCAGACCAGACCTCTTTCAGGGGTTAGGAGCTGTCATACCAGGTCCCCTCTTGTGGAAGGACCAGGCAGGCNCCTGAGAGGAAGGCAGGCGCTGTGCGCGCAGAGCTCGGGCCGCAGCGGCAGCCGGGCCGCGGCACACGGCTGCAGCGGGGCTGGGCCCGGCTGCGGCAGCGCCCCGGGCCGGCTGCGCGGCTCTGCCCCGCTGCGTGCACACCTTCCCCAGCACCAACAGCACGGGCTGACACTCAGCCACGGGGCAGGAGAACAAAGCGCAGTCAGCAAAGGCAATCACATGAGCGGGATTTCCAGAAATGGCCAGTCTTTAAAGAAGATCTGAATGATTTTTTCTGTAGATGTGGTCTTGATTTATTTCTTCTCCCTCCTTCCTTCTTTTTACATAATGTTCCTCTCTAAGTGAAAAATCTCTTCTCACTCTGTGCTAGAACAATTATATTTAAATATGTAAAGTTAGTTACTCTTCGAACAGTAATATAAACAGTAAACAATGTTTTCTATTGTATTAATATCTCTACCTTATTTTAGTTTTACTTTTACAGCAGTATTTTTTACTTCCTTGTTTTAAAATTCAGCAAAAGCCTTTTGGACATAAAGCCCTCAAATGACCATGTGATGCCTAAAAAAGGCTGGAAATAAATCCCCATAGACCGGTGTCTATAGAGCAGGTTTATTTTGTTTATTGCAGTGCTGGTGGTGAGGAGAGATCTCTACCTAACTCACCCACCCTTGTCAAGTGCTGCGGTGTATGTATACAGTAATTATTGCTTTTATGTCACTACAACATCATCATATACGTGCCAGAACTAATTTACATTGTGTGATGTCATGGTTATAAAAAGCTCTTCTGCCCTGACCTTGTGCCTCCCTAGTTTGGGCATCATCAGGGGTCTTTGGCTTCCAAGTCTTCTTCTCATCTGAACTTTTCAGCTTTGTCTTTGGAGCATACACAGTTATGGTGTTCCTATGTCTGGTCCTAACCTGCCTAAATTCTTTCTTTTGTGGCTAATTGGCTTTACATTTTCCACTTTCTCATTAGTGCTATACTTATCTGTCTCTGAAGCTATCCACCTGGTGTGGTTTTTTCTTATTTTTTGTCTACTCAGCATTAAGCAGCTAGTTAACCATATACTAGCCATTACATTGCATAGAAAGTTATTTTTTGTCAGGTTATATAGGTATAAAAAGTTATGATTCAGGTTATATAGGTATAAAAGGCTATGATTCAGGTTACTTACATACAGAAAGTTATGATTCAGGTTATACTGGTATGAGGTTAAATAGATATATCAGGTTATATTGATATCTTATAACTCAAGCAATATAAGCACCTTGTAACTTTGACCTAAGTTATATAGACATCACATGAAAGAAATCCCTTGTGTGCAGGGAATTAAGATCATGCAAATGGTCTTGTTTCACTAATGGGTTGTTTTATTTAAAACCTGGCCTTAAGAAGAGTCTTTGATTTGGATTCTTTGAAATATCAGGTTTGATGAAGAGTTGCCATGTGATTTTGAACTTCGTTGTTCAATTCCATTATTATTTTTAAAGCTTCGTTATTGCCCTTGTGGCGTAACACCAAGCAGGCTTTGGCTCCAGCATTGAGGCATGGGATGATTCTCCGTGTTGCTGCAGCAGGAAGCACTTCCTGGCATGCACTTTCTTCCCTGTAGCTTGCCTTCAGGTTCAAAGAGAAAATCAATAGATGGATTCTTATTGTAGAAAATTTGCTTTTATATTAAATGCTCAAGTGTTACTAACCATAAGACTGCCATGACAAGGAAGTGCTTAGAGTGGGACAATCTAGGCATATACTTTAATTTCTTGCTTTGCTCTTCTCTGTTTTTCTGGTGTTGCTACAGATATGTTAGTCTGTTCTGCTCGTGAAGACTTAAAAAATTAATTCTTTAAGAAAGGCGAGGTGCTAACAGAACCTAAACAGACTGGAGGATCTTGATTTCTTCACCTAGTGCAAGTCCTTACTTCTCTGTAGTACTCCCCTTTTCCCTCCAGCTGTTCTCTGTGGTGTTAAGTCAGTGTTTTTAACATGTGAATTTTTATATCTGATAATAATGTTGACCTCCCAGCAGACTTCTTTTTTTTCAAATTATATTTTTAGGTGTTTCATTTCTGACAAAGTTCTTATTTTATTAAAAAAGTCAGAGTGGGCAAATACTGAATATGGAATATCTCCTTCAAAGTTTATTTTCTGATCACCAAAGCAAAAATTAAACTACTCCTTTCAATTACATTATTATTAGTATTATTATTACTCCTTCACATTTCTACAAACTGTTCACTCTTTTTATTAAAACAGGTAGATTGTCTTCTGTGTGCTTGATGTTTTTAATAACTAGTATTTTCTGCCAGAAACTAAACATAGCAAAAGACTCCATCTTTTAACAGCACTATGTGTTTCTTCAGATTCTTCTCTGTTTTACTCACCTAGCAGGGCTGTCAGTTCTAGATGGCTACTTATTTTCATGATTTGTATTTCCCTGTCAAATTATAGAAAATAATCAATTGTTATGACCTTAGTCAGCATCTTCTTGTCATCTGAGTCCACATCTGTTTCCTCTTGTGCTGCTTATCTGGTAAAACAATGCAGAACCATTGCATGCAATGCACATTCTGGCTGGCATTAGGAAAGAAATTCCCAAATTTCTCTTGAAAATTGAAAAATTCTTTAGAGAAATTAATAATAGTGTCTTGTGGTGATACTAAATGTCAAAGGAAAGGAAGACGGAAGGAATATACCAGACAAAACCACCCTGAGAGATATTTTCCTGTCACTCTGTCTATTGACAGTGTCTGTGCTAAGGAACCACTGAAATGAAGAGATAATTTCTGTCTCTTAATTAATGTTTGCTTAAGTTTGCAAAGTGCAAAGGGCCTAAAGATTGGATGTCAAATATTAGTTGTTCATTTATTTTGTTCAGATAGAAATTCTGCCTGTACCTTTTACAGTATCTGCGGCTGCAGATGTATTGAAAAGAACAGGAGCAAAGACTGTTTCCTGTTCTTGCAGGCAGCCTTGCAGTACGTTTCATCAACTTGGAAAACTCTCAGAAAGGGTTTTCTGCCCTGACTCTACTGGAGGGAAGCAAGTCATTGTAGAGCAATTGCTTTCAGAGAATCATAGAACATGCCGAGAAGAGACCCACGTGGATCGTGGAAGCCCAACTCCTGGCCCTGCACAGGACACCCCAAGAGTCACACCATGTGCCTGAGAGCATTGCCCAAATCCTTCTGAGCGTATTGCCCAAATCCTTCTTGACCTCTGTCAGGCTGGTGCTGTGACCACTTCCCTGTGAAGCCTGTTCCAGTGCCTAGCCACCATCTGGGCAAAGAACCTTCTCCTGATAGCCAACCTCAACCTTCCCGGACACAAATCCAGACCATTCCCTCAGGTCCCGTCATTGGTCATCAGAGAGGAGAGATCAGTGCCTGCCCCTCTGCTTTCCCTGGGGAGGAAGCTGTAGACCACTATATAAATCTTACTCTCATTTCAATCCTAAACATTCATAGCTGGTTTCTTTACTGATAGTTCACCCATAGCCTGGTTTTGAAGATAAAAGGTGGTAAAGGGAACTACCAAAGCAATTTATTTGGGTAGGTAAGCTTTTAGGAGGTTCTTCTGAGGATGATTTTTGTCAAGGGGTAGAGGTTTTTCTTGCTAGGGATGCTTGTATGGCCTGTTAGCTTTATTTTGGGCACACCATGCTGAAGTTGGATCCCCACATAAGTTTCATCTGTGTTCAAAGCAGAGGTGATATAAGCTTTCAGATTTCCTCTTCATATGTTACAAACTCGAAATTTTGTTTGCCTCATATGAGAGGATTTCTTTATCCATCTCTTCCTTGTATCCTTTGAGCTGGTTTCATGCATCTTTGTCATAATGATTATTGGAACTTTAGGCACCGTAAAATGGTCACACATGGGCCTTGTGTATCTTGGGTGCTACTTATTCCAGTGTTATGTAAGCCTGATTCTTATGCCTTTTAGAGCAGCCTTCCGAATTTCCTCTTTTTGTTGTCACTTTGGTGCCTAACACTCATTCTGAGATATACTAATATGCTATTCCTACTACTCAAAGGCAATTAGAATATTTAGCATAAATTCTTGTTAGAAGCCCAGGTGTATCACCTTGTATTTTGTACTGGTGAATTTAATCCCAATTTTGAACAACAGCAGCTGTTAGGGTGGTTCAATTCTCCTTTTGAAAAATCTCTGTGTTTCTAACATTGAGCAGCAAAATTCATCTGTACGTATTGGGATTTTGCACCATGATTGTTAACAAAATGCTGGTAGTACTAACCTCTAATAACCTTCCTACACCCCAGTACTTCTGCTTTCAACATGATTTTCTAGCTCCCTTTTTAGTAGTTACTTACCCTTTTGACAGTTTTTCTAACGAGCCTCATTTTCTCCTGCAAAACTAATGATTTTCTATACTTCAAAAGATATGTGCAGCTATTTGTATTCCAGCTTTTTGAAAAATCCATGCATCTCAGCAATATTTTGCATTATGTCACTTTGGAAAATCTGCATTGATTTTCTTTTGTTTCTCTTTATGATATTGATTATTCTTTCTAGCTCTGAAGCCTTGATGTTCTGTACATAAGCAGTGAATTTGTTACTCTTCAGTCAGATATTACATTGGCAGCTTGAGACACTGGTGTTCAAAAAGCCTAGCTGTACCTGTATTTACCTGTGCAAGTTCTTTCAGACTTCTGGGCTAGGTGGTGTCTGTGCTTCACACTCTGCCCCCTTGGTTGTACACACTGAATCTATTTTCATTTTTGCTTCCAGGTTGCTAGTGGTAATTTCCTTATCAGTGTGCAGCTGTCATCATTACCATTGAAATTAGAGGAAGAACTATGTGTTCAGCCTTGGCCTTGATGCAAATTCCCGCTAAAACAGATTTGAGTTCTGCATCCATATTGAAATCCTATTTAAGGGCCTGGAGATTGCTACCTGACTATGAACACTATCTAAGGAAGTTGCCTTCTTCAAAGTACTTTTAGCACTACTGAATTCTCCTTTGTTCCTACCATTGTATTTCTTGCAATGGGCTCTGTGTACAGTTTCATATTTTTCTTCTCCCTGACTATTTCAATTAGTCTAGTAAATAATACTGCTTCCTCCAACAGAGCTTTCATGGCTCATTTCTCTGTAGTCAGCCACCATTTTTGGGCATCTCTCTTTTTCCCAGCTAGCAGAAGTACAGAGGCTGCCAGACCATCATGATCATATTTGCTCTGTGTTTTTCTTGGCCAATTTATGTTGCCTGCAGGCTTTAGCTGTTTGGAGTTCAAGGCTCAATTGGATGTTTTGGCAGAAAAACTAGCTAGCAATTGAAAAAGGAACCGAAAAGGTGCTGGGAACTGATGGCTGAGATATTTCTAAAACCTTTCTGAACCACAGGTGTTTGTTCACTTTTCAGATCCCCCTTTCCCAGAAGTAGAATTTGTTGCAGTTAAAGGTTCTGCACCTTTGCTCAGACTCCGGAAGGCAGAAGACCAAAATGGACCAATCAGGTTTGTCTTTGTGCTATTCACCCTTTCAAAGAACATTCTGCAGATTCATGTTACATACAGATTAGAACTGGTCTGGGTGGCAAGATTATTTTTTCAGCAATGGGAAAAAACTTAAACTGTACATCCCCGGTTTCTCTCCCTTTAGCAGAGTAATATTTAGCCTCAAGCTTTTTTGCTGTTTTCTGGAACAAAATCCTAGTTTGGATAATAGTTTGTGAGTTTTCACCACTGGCTTTGTGATTTGATTTTGTTTTTCTTTTCCCTTTATCCACAGTGAGGCTACAGTAGATCTTTATTGATGGATACAAACACACCTCTACTGAGGTGATTTTTCTTTTCCAATGAACTCATTGCATTACATTTCTCCCCCCAGAGTCAGAGGCAATAGTGAATAATGACCTCATTTTTTCGTATTTTGAAGTACTGTTTTCATACTAGTGTATTACTATCAAAATTTATTTCTAGAGTAAAAGGATTTACCCCTTACTGGGTACTGTTGGTGACAGAAGGAAAAGGTAACTCAATATTACACTAAAGCAGAAAATACTTGAAAGCCAGGAAGATCTCATGGAATGACTGTGTAACAACCATTGGAATCTCATGGAATGGCTGTGTAACAACCTTAATGAATAGTCTTTCTATGGTTGAATATGATAGACTAAACATAGTTTTGAGACGTATGAAGACAGATTTGATTAGGTTTTTTTAAATGGTACCTGTCCTCTCCTCCTTTCAACAGAAAAAGTCTTGTTTCTTTGAACTTAAAAGTAATTTTTGCAGAAAATGGTGTATTAGTTCATAGGTGAACTTCAGTGTGAGGAGGAGGAGGAGGTAGTCTGAAGTATGTCAGTTTTATGTTCTTTTGAACATCAGTAAGCATGTAGCAATAATGTGAATGTGATGAGAAGACCCAGGCTAAGCCGTGCATGCAGTGCATTTGGTTAAAATTGAAGTGGAACACACACACAGAGAAATGTTTTAGTATAAGAAGTGTTTGTATTGGACAGTGTTAACAGTTAAGAGGGTACAAATAGAAAAAAACAGTATGGATTAATGAATATCTGATGCTTATTTCATTGAAATGAGGGCTAATATTTACTTTTCTTTTTTGTTTTACTCTAGTCTTTATCAAGTGATTGTGCTTCCTCTGGATTTGCAAAGCACTTTTATTTGTGACTCCTTTGCTGCTACAACTTTCTTTAGTAACACCACTGACATTAAAGGATATGTGGCAGCTGAATTTCGGGCAAAGGATGTTGCTGATAATATGTCAATTGCTCTTGGAGACAGACATTATTATGGGAAGTTTTATAATGCTCCTTTAAAGCTGGGAGAAGAGTATTGTGTTTTTTTGAAAATAATAAGTGAATGGAATAAGGTAATGGATGTTTTAAAACCTCTTCTTTACACCTCTTGAATGAAATGTTGCTGGGGGAAAAGATGAAAATGTTAGCTGGGTATTAAATTTTTTATGACACTTCAAGAATCTCCTGGTTGACAGAATTAGATTAAATCTGAAGCTGTTTAAATATCTCTTAAAATTCCTTAATGGTACTTATGTCATTTTAATGTTGAAGCAACTCTGAATGCCAAAAGTCAAACAATGGAAAATAATTAAAAATGAATGGCCATCTCTGCCCTCAGTAATTGAAGATGTCTGTATTGGGCCAGAATTTACTAAAAGAGATTAGTATGAGAATTTGAAAATCACTCCTTAGCAATGATGATTCACCCATTTTAATTTTTAATTAAATATTTTATTATATAATATACCAATTCTCCAAATGACATGGAAAAATATATTTTCTTATGTATTGTTACCTTCCAAAAGGCAGTGAATGTCAGCTGCAGCTCCATTGAGAAAAGCTTTTTTAAAAAGTATATTTTTATCATTAATTTTTTATAATGTTAAAGTAAATATGTATTTTTAATTAGAAACAAAAACTTTCTAAAATGTTCATATCGCCAACATTCCAGTTGTATCTATCTCAGGAGTCAACAGTTTTAAATTTTTTTATAATATAAGTCTCAGTAGTAGAAAGTTTTTCTTGTATGGGACAGGGGATAACTCCTTGCGTGCAATACAGTTCCTATCAAATACAAAAACTGAATTAAGCAACCTCTAATAAAGAAAGAAACACCTAAACAGTGCCCCACCTTGCCATCAAAATAGATTTTTTAGGACTTAGTGTAGACAGCACAAAGCAAGGAGGAATGCAAAAACTGATCCATGAATCACTTATAAATAATTCTCTACAATTCTGGAAGCCTACACACAAATCTCACTAAAAACAGCTCCTGTTAAGATATAGCGAATAACATCCTCATTTATGTATATTCAAAAGTACTGTTTTCATAGTAGTGTATTACTATCAAAATGTATTTCTAGAGTAAAAGGATTTGCCTTTTACCTGTAACTGCCTCAGTTCAAAGTCAGTGAAATAAAACAAGTGCATGTAATAAGAGGATTCTGGTACTAATCTGTGCAGTACTATTTAACAATAGT
>VYZP01039098.1:4115-15964 GCA_013400635.1 Hypocryptadius cinnamomeus | reverse complement strand
CACCGAATTGATCTTCACCCATAGTTTTTTTAAAAATTGTGCTCCATCTGCAGCAATAAATTTCTCTTGCCTCAAACATTAAACCTTCTTTAATCCTACAGACTAAACAACAGGTGGTAGATTATTTTTCAGAATTAGCGGCCAAATGCTAGAGCAATTCTCAGCCCAATTACTTTGGTTTGTGGCTTAGCAGCACCAAACATTTCTTACCAGCAGAAACCAACTTCAATAACCTTTGTCTCTGTTTCCCCAGCCCCTCCAAAGTGAAGACAACTTCCTAGCCCTCACATNCCTGCAAAGTGAAGACAACTTCCTAGCCCTCATGTTAAAGGGAAATATACTTTTGGACATTAAACCCCAAAATGTAGTAGGGTTTCCATTGCAAAATATAAGAAAGGAAAACTCAATGTCTTTGAAAAACCTATCATTTTCTCCCACTGGGAATAAAGAAAAAAACCCAAAAAACAACAAACAAACAACAAAAAAAAGCCCCAAAACTAACATGCTTTGCTAAAATGGAACATATTTAGATGAGCAATCAATAGAGATAGATAGGAGCTTATTTTAAGAGAAATGCCTAAGAGAAAATATAAAATACAAAAAAATATTCCCCATGTCAAATTGATATTAATACTAAAATTGAAAAAACACTAAAGCACACTCCAAAACTAAATGCACAGTGTTAGCTCAAGTCAATCAGTCTTGAATTTGTTCTAAATATGATCAGTAATCAAAATAAAAATCACCAATGTAATGCATGTTTTACAATTAATTTCAGTCTAGAAGACAAACATTCCAGTCAGCACGTTGGCCTGAAAATACCTTAAATCTGGCCATTTTGGTTTTTTTATATTTTGCAGTTGATTTCCTGCAAACATGTCCAAACTTTGTGTTTCCATAAGCCAACATTTTCTAATTAAAAACATTTCAGACAATCCTGACAAGCTCTAATGCTAAGCACTCCTGAAAAATTCCACTACTGAGCGATTTAAACCATTACCACTCATTTATACAGGTGTATCCTTTTCGAAGCAGGTTTCCACGGGAATGGCCATTAGGAGTGCTGCCATGGGAACAGGCAAGCAGCAGGCTATCATTAGGCACTCGGGAGTCCAGACAGCAGCAAAGCCATGGGCATCTCCCTACCCTCCTTCCCTGTCGCTCCTTGTTAGGTGACCTGTTTAAGGCAGTTACTTCTTTGTCCCGGGGGAGAGCAGGCCCGCCTAGGCACCAATTCCCCTCACCTATCAAATGCTGATTTCATGATGGGCTATTCAGCCTTCTTCACAACAATTCCAGAGCAAGGGCAGCTGCCTGGTTTGAACAAAACACCAGATCACTCTACAGCTCACAGCAGAGAATTCTGATCCCTCTGTGGACAGAACTATGTATAGAAGGGCAATATGCTATCTTGCAGACAAGTTGCTCATGTGGCTGATTAAGGGGCAAGTAACTAATTGACAGTGGATCATCCGAGAGTAAAGTGAAAATAAATGGAAAATAACAGGAAGAGCCAAGATTATTGAAGGCCAAATATTTTCAGACTATGGTACATTGCCATCAGAGCCTCCCTTCAATTTCAGTTAAATCCACCATTACCCTATCACTGAAAACACAGAGAATCACCTGCCTTTTAAAGTTCACTGCCACACTTACAGATTTCTTTCAAGTATATTTAGGCACAAAAATAATTAAGGCATTACTATATGTTGGGTGTGTTAATTGAAAAATCAAGGACTATATGCTTCACTTCAATTAGCAACTGTTCAGTATTTACTTAGGAGCTTATCATGATAGAACTTATTCAGCTTGCTGCCAAAGATATTTTTGCCACGCATACTTTCCATGTTGGTTTGAAATAAGGAGAGGATGTGGTGCATTACACAAAGATATATACATGAATGCAGCATGCATAATTTCTGATGTGATTTTAGAGAAGAGCAAGAGTAGGGGTGCCATGAATATTTTTGCTCTGCTCAGGCCCATGATAAACTCCAAGCCTTATCACAGCTGTTTGCCAAGCCCATTAAGCCTCTCTGCCCTGTCCAGCCTAATGCTCTGAAGTGCTTGCAATAACAGGCTTGTCTCCAGATCTGGTTCCAGCTCAGACCCACTCAACAGCCCTGCTGCTGCTCTGCCCTCCTGGCTTGCTTTGCTGGCAGACCCCAGAGCACTTTCTCTCTCTCTGTCCCTGCCATATTTACCCTGTTCCTGCTCTGTCACACAGTTTGTTCAGCTCCTTTTCACACTTCCCTTCCTCTTTAAGGGTTGTACTGAGCTGCTTGGTCACCCATATGCTAATTTTCCAGGTGTCTCTATGCTTTCCACCCTGTGTCCCTGTACACAGGGATCTATTTTATTCATGACAAAGGCTCTCCAGACATTGATCTAAAGTTTTCATTATATATGCAGCTCCAGAGATACCTGCTCTTTCTGTTTCATTCAATTTCTCCTGTTACCTCAGTTTTTTCAGTCTGTCTTCTCACAGCATTTCATGTCCCTGTTGGCTCTTGTCCATAACTACTGCTCAGAGTTAGAGTCATAAGGACCTTCAATGCTTTTGACACTTATTTTAGCAAATCAGCTCAATATTTATTAGAGCTCTGTTCCTGTGACTACAAAATTATCTTGGTTCTTCTCTTTTTTGTTCCACAGACCCCTCTGAAATGGTTTCAACCAGGATGCAGATTAGGCCTATTCCCTACAGCATGAAGCAAACTTTGCAAGAAGGGAGATGGAGTGATTTATTCCCCACATCTGTTCTCGTCAAGGCCTTGCCACTGAAACTATGAATGAGCTGCCAATTAATACTGCATTTTCAGAGCTCACTATCAGTAATGTCAACAACAAGACAGAGCTGTAAATCTCCAGTCTGATAGATCAGAAAAGGTGTGTAGGGTTGACCTTGGCTAAATTTCAGGTGCCCTCCAGAGCTGCTCTTATCACTCCCCCTCCTCAGCTAGAAAGGAAAGAGAAAAATATAATGAAAGCTCCTGGGTTAAGATAAGGACAGGGAGAGATCATTCACCAATTAACAGCATGGGTAAAACAAACTCAGCTTGGGGAAAAAATTTAAATTGATTACAAATTCAAATCAAAATAGGATAATGAGAAATAAGAACAAATCTAAAAACAGCTGTCCTCTACTCCCTTCTTCTCAGTCTCAACTTTAAATTTTCTCTACCTCTTCCCTGCCCAGCAGCGCAGGGGCATGGGAAATGGTGATTGTGATCAGTTTGTCACATGCTACCTCTGCTGCTCCTTCCTTCTTTGGGGTAGGACTCCTCACACTGTTCTCTCTGCTCCAGCATGGGGCCATCCCATAGGATCTCAGACAAAAGTCCTTCTCACAGGCTGCAGTTCTTCATCAACTGCTCCACTGTGGGTCCCTTTCCACAGGTGCAGTTCTGCTCCAGCACCTGGAGCACCTCCTGCTCTATTCCCCCTCAACTCGACCTGATGTCTGCAGAGCTGTTGGCATCATATTTTCTCAGTTTCCCCTGGCTGCAGGTACTGTTGTGCAGAGGTTGTTTTTGTTCCCCCTTCCTAAATACATTTCCCACAGGTGTGACCACTGTGCTGGTGGGCTTGGCCAGCTGGCAGCTCCATCCTGGAGCGGGCTGGCATCGGCTCTGTCAGACATGGGGGAAGCTTCAACAGATTCTCACAGGAGCCACCCCCATAGCCCATCACTAACAAAACCTTGCCAGGCAAACCTAGTACAACAGGCCCTAGGAATGCTTACCTGGAAGGTCAGGAAGCAGTACAGGTCACACAACACTTAAAGCCCCAGAGTTACTGTCTTTCCTTTCTGTAACAAATTCTCCTGTAGCATCTTCCCTTAGATGCTGTGTGTGTATTATTTAAAAACCAGTACTGCTAACCCCCACAAGTTTCTCACCACCCATTTCTTCAGAAGCCTGTGCTTTGTCTGTGATATTTCTAGACAATAGCAGCAAACATTTAATTTTAACCTTAGCTGCAGCAAAAGGCTACAATGCGCTAAAAATTGAATACAGAAACAAAAACCCACAAGCACAATATTCAATTAAATTAAATGCCACTTCATTTGTTTTCTTTGAGTCTTGACAGCTCAATACTCAATTTGGGGGAACTGTTCTTTCATAAACATTTTGAGGAGGTAAACAATCTACTGGCTTTTTCATTTTTGAAACATTGTTTTCTTATAGCCAGCATTTGCAAGAATGCAATTATCAATTTCTAAAATGTACCCCCTACATCATATTGCCTCCTTTTTGGAGAAGGCAGGATGCTGCTTGCTTAAAATGAAATCATCATAAGAGGAATTTTTCTATCTCCAGGGAACGCAAAGATGACAGAGTCCAAGAGTGCTGAAGTCAAACATACAGCAGAAAAGGGCATGGAAAATTCAGTACCCAAAATATCAGAATCTTCTCTTCATCTCATAACTGGTGATAAAGAAACAGGACTCTCCTGGACTACACAGGTACAGCAAGCAAGCAATACAGCCCTGTCTGAAGGGAGAACAGTAGACTGTCAGGGGCAGGAAAACCCACACAATACTCAAAAAGAGCTACTCCAGCCACTCATATGATGGCATGTTTTTTTAGGCAGCACAAGACACAACATCAAGCATCTGACAGATTTAGGCAGATTCATTCCCAAGGGGCTGCTGAAAATCTGTCATGTAGCCCACACGCATGTCCATGTCAAAATTTGAAGGTGAACTTCTAATAAGCTTATTTAGGGCCCAAATACCAGAAAGAGATTTGGATGTTTCCAATGCCCTCGCAGGAAATAGTCTATTGTGCTACTAACTGTTACTGCCATATGCACACCTTCAGGTGAGGGCTTGTATTGCCATTATGTATCTTTATTACCTGCTAGGAGAGAAGCTATTGGACTTATAATTATCCATTACTGGTACCTGGATATATTTCCTGAGGGAAGCTTTCCACTAATTCATACTCTTGTCATGCTTGCTGCATCGCATATAATGTCGTTTTTCTAAATTAGATAAATAAAATATTTATATTTGGTGACCTTGAAAAGAAATGTGGACCACTAGCTCAGGATGAATTTCTTGGAATTCAATAAATATTAATAGAATACAACAAGCACCAGAGCAGAAAAAGAACGACTGATACACCCTTAATGAGTGTGGTGGCATTTATTATTTAAATGACCATTAGAAACACTCTTAGCCTTTTGAGGAATTCAAGCAGAAGTAGTAGACAGATGCTCCTGAATGCAGGAGATTAATCATTCTTTCTGTGCAGTGCAGGGCCAATTAATTTGGTTTTTGTGTTGTGCTTTCTTCTTTTTTTTCCTCTCCTCACCAGTGAAGAAAAACAAATTAAAATCCAGACCTTCCTACGTGTCTAACTTATGTAGTCAGAAGTATTTCTGTGACCTGGCTACAACCAGTTGGGTATTCCTCATAAGCAAACTGTGTTTCAGAGTCAAGAGGACAGGCATGCCGTCATAGAATAAACAACATTACAACATGCTTGTGCCAGAAATAGCACCTGTGGTCAGGAATGGAAACTGCTGGGTTTTAGGAGATTTCACAAGCTGTGTAACAGACAGATAGGAAGGACTGGCCTTAAGAGTGAAATTTTTTCATGATGGGATGTGGGTAACATAAGTTACCATCACTTGATTAAAATCAATAGATCTTGGTCATAGACACCAACCAAGACCATGGCAGACCATTGCAAAAGTTGAGATGAGGAAGAGTGGGGATATATAAGTATTTCCCTTTGAGTCTGCAGTGACTGGTCCCAGTAGATGTCAAAGAAGCATCACAAACCCAAGGTGGGCCAATCCCATCCTCTGGTCAACTGCCCTTGCCCTACCATAGCCCTGTGCCAGCACCAAAGGGTCAGGCAAATTGTTTACAGGGGCTGTGCCTCACCTTCAACACTCAGATCCTGCAAAACATCATCTACCATGCAACCACAGGCCAAAAGAAAAGGTGGCAAGCTCACTTTGGTATGAACAGACCTGGGGGTCAGACAAAGGCTCTAAGTTCCACACTGTGCATTTTGCATTTCATTGAACAAGCACAGGAGATTTGTCCCAATGAATTTCTGACGCTGGTCACAATACAGTACTGATTATCTCCACAAAAACATGAAAGGAGAAAAAAAAAACTTATCAAATACCAAGCTACATGGCTATATAAGGTAAACAGGAGGGTGAAAAAGAATTCAAAATACTCCAGTGATATAATCAGTACTGCTTGGCATTTCAAAAAAAAAAAGAAAACAAAACAACCCAAACCCCAAACACACTTCCAAAATAATTGACTCTTATTTAATATAGAGTTAGGTTTTTCAAATCAAGATGAATGAAAATGGAAATAAAATTTAACATTTTGGCTTACGTAAAGCAACAGCATTAAAGACTTAGTACCACATGTTCTGGTAAATCTTTGTGAAAGATAAAAGAAAGCTACAACTTTTAGGCATTCTCTTATTAAAGATAAATACAGCAGAAAAGGAACATTTCTTATATCCCTTGCTACTGCATGTCCTTAGCTTCACACCTTGATTTGCTGACTGTTTAACAAGAGGAGCTCTTGCTTTACAGCTGGCTTGTAAGGTTTTGAAAGGTTATAAAATTTTGGGTAGCCTGAAGCTGTTTGAAATAAGGCTCAAAAAAAAAAAAAAAGTAAGATGTTTGATGGGACAGTTACTTCACCCTTTCCTTCCCCTGCAGAGCTTTGCTGATAGGTAGGCATCTCTCAAAAGGCTGCAGACAGGAGGTCTTTTGTCTCCAAACCAAACCTGAGCCCATGGATATCCACTTACATGTTTTGTCCTAGTTGGCAAATGGCATCCCTAATATGGGAGCTGGAACACAGAAATCCTTATGTCTCTTGGAGAGTTTTTTATTTTTGTGATAAAAGTAAGTTGCTAAGAGTTTTGTAACATGCTTCAGACTTTAAAGCCAGAGCCTTATGTGGTTAAGCAAAGCAGCTCTGAATTCTGGCAAACTGTTTCAATGTAAACAACTAAGAGAAGGGTAGCCTTGTTGCAGAGGAATAGAAACTAGAAAGAGGATGGCATCTGACTTTTAAAATTGCTTTTTTAAAGGTCAGGTCCTCATTGATTTAAGTATCAAGTCATTTCACAATTGTCTAGATCAATTCAGATGTTTACTGCAAGCTGGATAATGATCATCTAGTTGAATATGATGGAAAAACTTAGTTTGTGCTGATGTGTCTCTGAAAAAGAGGATTGGAGCTGAGATGTTCCTTTATCTTCTGTCTGCCTTCAACACTCTCCACAACAGTTTAAGTGAATTTTATGTTAAAGGTACAGCCTTTAAACTCATGAGACTGAACTTGTTGTTCATTATCCAAGCACAGAGTATGGGTAAGAGCTGGACAGCTTGCTGGGCACGACTTAACATATTCCCTGATACAGCCACTAACTAATAAAATATATGTTCCTCCTGATTTTTAAATTTCTTGCTGCCAAATGCAACACCAGAACCCAGCAACTTTTATCACCATTCCCTCCTGTGCAACACTACAGTTAAGCACCTGCTTACCATTAAACAGGTGTTGACAGTCTATTGATTTCAGCACTTCCTACATCCACATTGATCACAATCAAGAATGTTTTAGGCTCTGGGGCATTTTGCACAAGTAGGTGGATTGTGCACTGGACAATGGACAAATCCTCCACAGCACAGCAGCATTCCGAAGATTTTGCTGTCAGCCCCTGAAGTCATCTAAGCACAGGCAGTGACAGGGCAGAGAGATTACAGTACTGGCATGGGCTCAAGTCCTGTTCCACCATTCACCTCCTCTGTGATCTCGGACAAACGATTTAGGATAATGGTCCTGCTTTGCTTCCCAAAGATGGTGCAAGAGGCACAAATGCAGTGGTGACTGAAGGTCTTGCAGCGTGCTACAAAGAGCTGCTAGGTCACCTCTGCACCCGCAATCGAGAGCTGTCCTGGGGAATATGAGAATGTGAAAGCAAGGCATAACTAACTGCTTTTTTCCAACCCTAATTTTTTATAGGATTGAATCACCTTGATATTTTCATGCATCACAAAAGGAAGTCTTGCCAAATGCAGACCTACATCCTCATATTAATAAGAAAAAATTAATTATTTCTGCTTCAAACAGGAGGGTAGTTTAGAAATGTCTACACAGATTGGAAGGAGCAAAATTAAGTTAAGCATTCTCTTAACTATGAAGTTGTTTTGACAACTTACACAAGTGTGAAGGATTTCCAGCCAATCATGTCTTTCAGGAATATCATTTGTCTATAATGCAAACTGGTATTTGCATGACTTACAACAAAAACAGTGAAGATACCCATATATCTTTGCAAGAGCAATGGACCTCTGTGCTGTTGTCTTGAAGTGCAGCTAGGAAGTAATAAAAATACCTCTGCTTTGAAGGAGTTGACACTTCAGGTCTGTAGCAGTCTTTATTGCCAGGCTTGTGTTTTAATTAGCTAAAAGACATTCAAACCCCCTATGGCTCTTGCTGGTAGTTCAGACACAGCTAGATAAATTAGAGGTGGAAGCTCTTCCAAATGGTGCACAATGTCCATTCAACACTGGCAATCAATGGCCCTAAGTTACTCTGTGATCAAGTCTGAACTTCACTGTTACAGGTTCAGGAACATAAGATTCAGTCTCTGTATCAACAAGTTCAGTCAGGTGAATGTGTACCTGCATCTGAGAATTTTCCCTCTAGCATCTGTTACAAATAAGCACAGGTCAGGACCAGTTTCCACTGAAGCTTTGAACAATCAGCTTTACTCAGAATTCATTGCTCATGTTACTAAAAAGTGATTTTCACCATGACACTGGAACCCATGAGGGGTGACCATAATGTCCACAGAGTCTACATAATGTGTTTTCTGTTACCCGTCACTGGACAGATGGAGAACCTCACAGTTCTGTCCCTAAAGCAATCAGCTCAGATGCAAAAGAGAGAAAATCCCTCACAGTTCCTCTTGCAAGTAATGATTTGTGTAGTGCCCATGTACACCAGAGTAGCAGTCCTTAATAAAGTGAAAAACTTAAAAAAACCCAAATAACACATAACCTAAAGTGCAATTTTCACACTCCCCACCCCCCTTTGTATGGTAGACTTCAGAAAAATGGTTAGAACATGATTATAAGAATGATAATAATTTGAATATCATTTTAAATGGTTTTGGTATTCTGAAAATATCGCACAATTTTATGCAGATTTTAAATTTTCTAATCATTTCTGTGTTCCAGAAGAAAACTAACCCCTGTGACTTTCCACTGGATAAGGCACTAAATTACAAGCAAGCAATACTGCAGAGCAGGCAATTTAAGGCTTTTCTTAAAAAAACCAAAAAAAATCATCCTTGATTGAAACATCTGTGATTTGGTTTCTGCAGGTGATACTAAAAACAGTTTCCTGATGAACATAGCTTCTGGCACAATTATTTACTTTGAAGAGGCTGCATATCTGAACAGGTTTTCAAAAGGGACTGGGCAAAACAGGCATTTAAACTTTTGACTTACTCTTAAAAGATCATTTTTGTCTAAACTAAATTGAAATGCAATTGAAAAAGACAACATCACCCAAGATAAAATTGCATTTCTTTCTTAAAGAGGTCATCTATACTGCAGAAAAAAATTCCCTTTTTAAAATGGGAGCAGAATACATACACCATGCCTCTTGTCTCAATAACTAATTAAGCATGTCTTTAAGAGCTTTGTTTAAAAACATGTCTGCTTAGTAAAGGCAGAAGTGTCTTATTGAATTCAAGAGTGTAATGCTAAGAATACACTTCAGTGCTTTGAAGAACTGCTTTTGATTTGATGGAGAAGGGTTTCAGAGGGAAAAGAAATAGAGGATCTCCCTGAGTTCTTACACTGAACTGGATATGTGATTTCTGATTTATTGGGAAAGACTTCATCTGCAGCACTTAATTTCTTTCAAAGGGGCCCTGTAATTACTTCTTGGATCTTGCCAGTGTAAACACCACAGAACCCAGGAAGCTGCTTTGCAAATGAGGGCTAATGCAGCATGTGATACACCAGATAGGACCGGACAGCATTAAACAAAGGTTAATCCTCAGCAGCAAGAGATACTAAATGGGTTCTCTTATTGAACACCCTAACAGCAGAAGGGGAGAGAAGAAAAAAGCCTTGCCTCTCAGATACTTAATTATCTGCAATGTATATGCAAATATCCAGAATTTGATGAGGTCTTTACTTTTCACCTTTAAGCACCACATTAGTAATTCATGAAGCCACTACTAACGTTGTTGAGTGCAAGCAGCAGTGAAAATTAAGCACTAATGACTTCAGAGGTAGGGTGCCCATAAAATGAGTAGATACCTCTGAGGTCATCTGTACTATCTGAACATAAGTGATGGAAAAATGTGCATTAGCTCAGTGTTTCATCAGCTGCAGGTTTCTGAAAATCATCACTAATGCCAAGGGTAGTTACACAGACAGCAGGGGAGTTGCTGCAAACAAAAGTTCACACCACCATTACTAAAAAGATCACCACACATTTCCTGGCCTTAAGTCCCATCAGCTTACAAGACAACAGCTCAACAAGGCAGAAAAGCAAAATAACACACCAGCAGGCTCTGTGCCAGGGAGGTAACCCAAGGAGTTAAAGACCTGTGACCACGTTGTCTCCTTTCCTGAGGACATGAAGTTTCAAGCAAGTTGCAGAATTATGTTTACATAAATCACTGGGATTTCAGAGCCACCTGTAAAGCTCTAGTTCCCCAAAGAGTTAACTGTGGCAAACTACACTGCAGCAAGTCTGCCAGCAATGACTTTGTTAAATTGCTGCAAGAAATCCACTAGACTTTCAAACTACCCAGGCAAGTGTATATTGGAATACAGCTACTATGGTAAGTCTAGTACTGAGAACTAATAATACAGTTTATGCAATATTAAATAGCAAGTATTGAATTTACAACATAAAATTACAAGGTTATTTTGACATGAATGCTATGTTAGTAAATTAAGATACCTGCTCTTGGCCTAACAGCAATCAGGTCTCCTATGAAGATGTTTCTGTACAACTCATTTTGCATCTTACTGTGCTTTCAGTATTTCAACCCAAAAAGAACAGTGAATTTTTTTTAAGAATAACTTCAAGAAAAAGAAAAAAAATCAATGGATCCAGTGTTTCCATGCTCTTGAATTATTTAAGTACTGACATGATTCCAGTATTCATCTATGTCAGAAAATGTGCTGCTCTGGAAAACCACAGCCACATGGAGCTGTAGTAATCTATGCGCCTGGAGAATCTACTCTAGACCATTAATAGAGAGAGGAAATTTGATTTTTAATGTGATACCTTCATGGCAACCTGGGCTTGTAAATTAGAGGTGTTTCCATCTGCTTTGATTTTTGATAACAATCACAAAGGCTAGTGAAATATATGTATTTAGAATCAATAAACTGGAGAGTTAGCATGGATGGGTGGTAAAGGCCCCCACACTGATGTGCTTTAAAAATAGTGAAATCAGTTCTTTAAAAATAAAAGGGACAATAGGGGAAAAAAATTACTTTTTCCAGAGTTACAGTACAGCTTTTTAAGTAGGTTCACAGTATAAAAGAGATTAAATGGAACAAAAATCCAAATACAACTACTTAACAGTCAGTCAAACAGCATATATTTTATTACAGGAAAAAGAAACAGGTAGTTGAATCCTTTGCAGCACACCAAGATTAATCATTCATTATGGGTCTGTCAGAAAATGAGAAGGACAGAATAAAAGACTGCTGCCATTAGTGGCACTCCCTGAATTTAACAAGGTAAAACTCCTGTTCAGCTGGAACAATGAAATTATTGAAGTCTTAGAAGCAGAGGACTGAGACATCATCAA